>JAQZBX010000581.1:0-81464 GCA_029593785.1 Cabassous unicinctus | reverse complement strand
GGTGATATCAGATTTATGTGCAATAATATGTATGAAATTCCTAGCATACTGTCTGAGATATAACTGATGCTCAAAGATGGTATCCTCATTTTTTATCAACCCTATGCCAAAAATAATTTGTTTTCCAGGAAATATTCTTGCACTTCATGAAATAAAAATAATATCAAAATTTTAATTTGCCATTAATTTCTTTTGTATAAAAGGTATTACTATTTTATAATATAAAATAAAAGGTATTTTTTTATAAAAAGGTATTTACTATTTTTTAATAAAAGGTATTTACTATTTGCAAAATAATGCAACCTGCATGTGCTTTAGTGTCTAGATTACTAAAATCATTTTATATTGTGATATACAGACCACAAAATTTGTGTTTATAAACCTATGTTAGAATTTCTGTGGGAAAAACTAACCTGTTGCCATGCCTGGAATACACTTGTCAGTCAGATCAGCATATTCCCTCTTTCATACTAGGTTCAGATGGGATGCAAACTGAGATGTTTCTTGCCAAGCATGGGGTAAGAATAAGGGAATTAAGGTTGTCACTTGAATGAATTAATCAATGGCATCAAACTAAATATGTTGATGCATCCTTTCTCCAACAATAATGGCTTCCTATATGGAACCACAAGTGCTCATGGACTTTTGAATAAAACGTTCTCAACTCTGCATATTCAAGGCAGAGTGGAAAGCTTAATATCCATTGGACAGTGTTTGGATGAAAATATTTATGATTTGCCTTTTTGATTTATATTATTTTCCACTGGGTTTCTTGGGATGACCAATCAGTATATCCATTGAGATGTCCTTTTTATTTAGTCATATTTCATAGGAAGGCCCTTCAGTCTTCATGGTGTGGAAGACATTTATCTTCTGGGTGGTTTTCCATATCAGTTCTCTAACATGATATTGGTTGGTTTTTACACTTTAACTCTCAGAAGAAAAAATCGTATTTCCCTTCTCTTCAACCTTCTCAATAAGAACAGCCGTAGCAACAGTATTATATAAGACTGGCATTGTTTTTTTTCTAATTAAACAGAAGCAATAGAGGCTAAATAGAGCAAGGAAATATATATATATTCCAACCAAATAAAACCAGATTGGGTCCCTATCAGCAAAACATTTGTGGCTAAATTGTCATAGATTCAAGTATATGACATTTATATTTGGGAATTCCATTTTAAGAATATAAATCTTCTGATTCTGCCTAAAGATATCATTATACTTTTATTGGTTTCAGTCAACTTAAAATAATTGTCTGCTAAGATATTGTGATGTTTAAGTTCATGTGTAATGGTGCCCAGTTTTTGGTCAAGCAAGAACTAGCCTAAATATTACTGTGAGGACATTTTCTGGACTTAAATCATCAGTAAGTTGATTGCATCTATGGCTGATTACATCTGAGATCAACTGAATAGTTTGCCTTCAGCAATAAGAGAAATGCTATCTAATCACTTGAAGGCCTTCAAAGGAGAAGTGATTATTTCAGCAGTCAGAAGAGACGATTTCCATCTCTACTTCAGACTGCCTACTTCTACTGGGGAATCCATAAAAGACCTTCATGGGAGTTCCTGGCTTGCAGCCTGCACTACAAAATTTGGACTTGTGCATCCCCACAGTCATGTAAGACAATTTTATAAAATCTCATAATATTTACAGATATCTCTTGACAGGTCTATTTCCCTAGAGAACCCTGACAAATACAGCTATTATTGTATTTGGTAAAAACTAAATCAAGTGATTGATGGCCATTGTCTAAAACACACCCAGAAAAAAACAGAATAAATGAAAAAAGAAAGATAATAAAGAAAATAAATGGAAAGAAAGGAGAGCACCGTACAGAAAGAAAAAAAGAAAAAGAAAAGAAAGGAAGAAAAAGTAAAGTAAAATCAAATAACCTGCAATAAACCAATAACCAAAAAAATATATATATATATTTTAATGGAAAAGACTGGGAGTGTCCTTTAGCTGTGAAAGACAATATGTCCACTTATGTTTTACAATTCCTCTTTCTCCTGATAATATATGAAGAACAGCCCAATGAGATGACCGTTTCAAAAATCCATAAATGACTACATGACTCAAATTACTGTAATGGAATATAATCATTTATTACTACATTTGTTTACTCATTAACTACCCTATTTCAGAGAATATTTCAAGCAGCTTAGAATTTTGATTTGTAACATGTGGCATGTCAATATTCTGGCTCCACTCTATAGAGCTTCTGCATAAATGATCTATTTACTCTGGGTGCCAAGATTCTGAATACAATTGTCAATACGGTCCATCTGGCTCAGTTAAAGTACTGACAATGGGAACTATAGAGAAAACCACCGAAATTACTGAATCTACAACATGGAATAAACCATATGCAAGTTGTTAAACTGTTAACCTAAACACATATTTATTTCAAGAAACCATAATTAATAGATCAGTCTACCTACAGCAAAAGTGAAAAATTTCTTAGCCAGAAGTAGACATGGGATTAGTTTATTTTCCTGAAACTACATAAGTTTCTTTTACAAAGAAATTCTTATCATGTCCTCTAATTCTTTATTGCAATTGCTCATAATTCAGAATTTAAACTATGATTTTTTCCTAAATGTTTTTGTTTAGCCCCTACTTTTCTGTATCTACTTGCTGTTTATTTCAAATCTATGCAATATACAATTTTAAGGGAGTTCACTCTTTCCAATGAATGCATTATATGCATGCATTACATGTAATCCCAAAGTGTATTGTACATATAAGACACAAACATGCACACATATTACAGAAGCATGCCTAGAATTAATGATTTTTTCTTTGACTTAAAATTGAGTAGAAGTGATTGACTTTAAAGATTGCTCTAACTTGGGAATAAAGAGAATTCTACCTATAAAAATTTTTCCCCATGGATAATAATAAAAATAATCTATCATTTTAATTAATCAGATTAGGAAATGCTACCCAGAAACTGTTTTGACCATTTATTATGGACTTCCTAAATCCAAACTGCTTTCATCACCCTTACCAAAATGACTGAGCATTCACAATTTATATATACAAATACATAGATACATCAATTTCATTTCTGGAAAGAGGAACTTGGCTTATTTTGGATTAATCCTTCCTCTAAGAAATAAAAGAGCTATAATAGTTACTAAAAATCACTTTAAATGCATCACAAAGCTACCAAGGTCCTGAAGAGATTTCGATCTGAGATCCAGTAGGGAAGGGTATTCCAGAAAGGTGAGCTCAACATTTGGCTCTATTTCTCCCGTGGATACAACTGATTTGAAAGGGTCAGCTGAGAGGACAAGTTTTGGCAAGTTCATGGCACTGGGGAATGGAAAAATTTAATTTTCAAAGACTAAAAACAGGAGAGTCTTTGAAAAATGTCTCTGGCTTTTTATTGGGACCCAGAAGGGATATACTTTCATTGAGGTGAATTAGAAATAGAGCAGCCCTCATAGGAGCTGAAGGCCAGCATTGAATCGTGTCAGTCTCTTATTAAAATAAGGTGACTTTCCCTTGCCATAACTACCTGATTGAAACAAAAGTAAGTGAGTCTCCTCTGGAGAAAGAAAACAACAATTACAAGATAAAGTGCCCAGCACTCAACCAAAAATAATTGAGTACATAAGAAGTAAGAATATATACAAGAGAAAAAATTGAGAAATGACAAGCATTGAACAAAACAACAGGAAATCTGGACATTGGCATTTTTTAGATATGAACATTAAAATATTTATTAGGAATGTATTCAAGAAATAAAAATAAATGGACCTTATAAAAATGAAATAAGTGCAAATCATTTTCATAAGTCAATAGCATAAAGTAGTGATTAGAATTATGAATACAATGAATTGACTTATTAAACTATTAACACAACTGAAGAAAAAAAGAATTAAATGGAAGATATATCAGAAACAAATATTCAGTCTAAGACAGTGAAAAACATAAGACTGTAAGGCACACAAAAAAACAAAAGAGATGCTTGATACACTTTGAAAATGCTTAGAGTAAGCACAGAGGTGCAGAAAGGAATGAGGGGCAACAGAAATGGGTCAATGTTGGGTAAATCTAAATATATACAGAGTATATAAAACAATAGAAAACGTAAACAAACGAAGAACATAGTGGCCATATCTTGGTTGGGTTTAAAATAGAGCATTGAAGATTGATGTGGAGTTTTTTGATATAAAGTACCCCAATATCATTGAATTGTTTGGAAAATGGTAAAAATATAAAGTTATATTAGACTTTCTTAAGTCAATGATGTTGCAATATCAAGGATAATGAATAAAATAATATTTAAATATAATACAGAAATAATAAACTAATAGAAGAGGAAAATTCAATAATAAACTAAATAATACGAAAGATAATAAAGGTGAGAAAAATATACATAGAACCTGAAACAGGTAGGACAAATAGAAAGCATAGAGTAGGGAAGCAGATGTGACTCGAGTAACTGGGCTCCCGTCTACCATAAAGGAGGACCCAGGTTCGTTTTTCCCGGGGCCTCCTGGTGAAAGCGAGTTGGCCCATGCCAAGAGCCAGCAATTGAGTGCCTCTCTCCCACATCAGAGGTCCCAGGATCGGTTCCCGATGCCTTCTAAAGAGAAGATGAGAAGAGAAAACATGGAGACACAGAGAGCACACAGAAAATGGACACAGAGAGCAAGAAAGCAAGTGCAAAAACAACAAGGGGGGGAGGTGTAATAAATAAATAAAGTATTTTAAAAAAAGCAAGCATAGAGTAGTGTGGTATATTTAATCTCAAATATATGATTTAAAACATTAAAGATAAGCAGATTAAGTATTACAATTAAAATATAAAGAATGTCAGATTTTGCATAAAATTAACTCTAATGATAATTGAGACACTTACTTATAGTGATAAAGAAAATCTGAAAGCAAAATCATGGAAAAATATATAACGTACATATAGAAACAAAGGAAAGTGTGTACATTATACTATCATCAGTTCAAATTAAATAATAATTTAAAAATGTAAGGCTAGAGACATTACTAGAAATAAAAGGAGATATTCAGTAACAATAGAAGGATTAACTCACCAGAAATATAAACAATTCAGAAAATGTATTGCATCTAAATATTATATCCTTTCAATATATAACCCAAAAATCAACAGCATTATAAGCAAAACAGAAAAAAAATAACACTTATTTTAATATAATTGACTCAGTAATATGACAATAAGACAAAACCTGTAAGTATATAGAATATTGGAACACTGTAATTAACAAAATGTGACTTACTAGACACAAACAACATTGTACACAACGTTAGAGTATGTAAACTTTGAGAATACAGATGGAGCATTGATCAGAATAAAATTTGGGTTCAGCCATTAGACAATTCTTAACAAATTTAAAAATATTGAAATCATAAAGAGAATGTCCTTTGAACTGAGTGGAATTAAGATAAATATCAATGTGAAAAGGTAACTAAAGAATTCTTAAATACTTGGAAATAACCAAAGCAGTTTGCTTCTAAACAACCCATTTAGTAAAAGAAGAAATTACATGGTTATTTGCTCTAATTCATAGTTTTAAAAATGCAACATATCAAAATTTGTAGGATGCAATTAATCTGCTCTTAAAGGCAAAATTACACCCTTAAATACTTATATATTACAAATTAAGAAAGGTTGAAAATCAAGAATCCTTTTCACAGTGGTAGAAAAATCAAAAAATATACCCAGAAAAGGTAGAAGAAAGGAAATTGTAAATATTAGAAGAGAAATTAATTACATAGAAAACAAACATACAGAAAGATAAACAACAGTGCCAAAAGTCAGTCATTAGCCTTCAGTGAAATGACAATTCATAACACAATGGGATTCTACTAAACATGCACCAGAAGGTAAGATGAAAAAGATTAACAATAATAAATGTTGGCAAGGGAAAAACTGTAACTATTATATACAATTGGAGTGTAAATTGTTGCAACCATTTGGAAAATCTATTTAGTCGTAGCAACTTAAGTTGAAGATATGCATACCCTATAAACTAACTTTATACACATGTATTAACTCACAGACTGTAGGATTCCATTTATCACCCATTTATACTTGAGTATAGAGCAAGAGTAGAGACAGTGATCACATGGGTGTGCAAGATGACTTCTACAGTGTTGGTAATTTGTATTATTGACATGGATTTTAGTTCAAGGGTGTATTCATTTTGCAACAATTTGCATGACTGTAACACCAATTTAAATACTTTTCTGAATGTTAAAGAGAAATGTGATCAAATATGAGAATTTGGATCTTCATAATGTGAAATCCCTAACTTGTCAGACACTCTCAATATCTTATTCTGGCATTCTATATATGAAACTTTGCTCTCCATAACTTTTCTAATGGATGATGAATATAGCTTCTGGGGACTTAATTGTTGTTAGCAGGGCCAGAGAATCACTGGATTTAAAGAATGGCTATGTCTCTATTATTATATTTCCTCACCCATCCTTACCCTACAGGAAGGGAATTATTTCCTGGCAAAATTTGATGAACATAGCTGCAATATAGCATATCCTCTCCAGAGAAAACTCCTCTTGGTATTGTCAGCTCGTTACATGAAACAAATGCAAATACTTGTCCCCAGCCTGTGATAGAAATAATAAATAATTGTAATTTCATTTCACATATGGGAACCTTGGAGTGGGGGGCAGATGTAAGTGATTTGCCAGAGGTTGCTTATGGGGTCAGTAGCAAAATTGAGAATGGAGACACTCAATCCATATCTCCAAGTGCCTGATTCCCCTGACAGATATGTACTGCCAGAGAGAACTTTTCCAGGGCAAAACAACAGAATTCACTTGATGGCTAAGGTCCTTTTTATATTTCATACAGGAAGAATGAAAATTGAGCACAAGCTTTCAGGACATACCATGATTATTATGATGTTGGCTATAGTGGATATATCCAACAACTGTAAGATCACGAGTTCACAGGAAGTTTGATGAAATGACTTTATGTCTAGGGGTCAAATTTGAAGAGTTATATTTCAAAGTGCTTAAGGAAGTAACAACCAAAAAATAATAACAGTAATACCACCACAAACTCAAAGCAGTGACCTTAGCATAGTAGTTGGAATGGTTATCTGAGAAAATTCTGAGCAATTTGTGTCTCTCTCCAGCTCAGCACATCATAAGCATTCAGTGAGTCAATTCTCCCATGTAAATAGGCTGCAGATGCAGAATTAAACAATGGGAATGATTTCTGGTGATGAAAGGTTAGGAAACCAGCCTGGATCCCTCATTGTGTGTGATTGTCTGCTACATCTGCCATCTGCTGCACTACAAGATTTTGGCACTGATCTAGGGGATTTACCCACCAGCCAAGTCAGGAGACTCTTAACTTCTGTGACACTCATAAATAAAACTATATAGGGAATGCAGTAGATCTCTTGTAGCCTTTAACAATATATTTTAAGTTTAGAAAAGTTAAAGTTGGGAGTCTTGTTCTCTCAGATTGATTTAAATTCTCTTTGTTGGCGTTTATGAGTTCCTGCTGGGTTATAGCCATGAAATACTCAAATGTAAGAGCTCTAGAAATAGAGAGGCAAATATATAACCACCAAACAACCAAGACTCCTCATTTTACACACCTGTGGTTTCCTGAGTGAGGAGATGGTTTATGTAGCACACAGGCTCGTTCACGGACTAAGGGTGGACCATCAACAGTGACTACAAGGCTTTGCAAGTCAAGCATGAAAAGAGGAACAATACTTAGTAATATTAGTCATGAAAGTGCTGATGAAAACCATAGATCAAGATAGAACACAGTTGTGAAAAACTTCGTTTTGATTACAGAGAGTGCTGGGGATTGAATCATGTCCCCCCACAAAAGGCAAATTCAGGTCCCAACTCCTGGTTCTGCGAGTTTTACCCACTGTAAATAGGATATTGATGATATTACTTCAGTTAGGGTAAACCTAACTAAATCAGTTTGGGCTGTAACACAGATGCTGAAGTCCTTTCTAAGCAGAATGAAATTCAGGCAGATTGAGAGAGAAAAAAAGCGTAAGGAAGCTGGAATTCAACAGAGCCTGAAAGAGAAAGGATGTCACCATGTCCATTGCCCTGTGACAGAACAATCAAGGACCAACATCACCAGCAGCCATTCCCAGAGTGCCATAGGCTTTGGGGTAAAAGCATCTTTTTGCTGATGCCTAGATTTTGGGCTTCTCCTAGACTCACAGCTGTGAGCCACCCAATTGTATGTTACTTGTTTTAGCAGCAGGGAAGCTGGGAAGGTAAACAGTGAGCAACAGCAAGTGAGTGAGAGAATGAAAGAATGTGTGTGCGTTTGTGTTTTGGAGGGGCACATATGAATGAGAACAACAACAAAAAAGAATTTTTATTGGTAAGAGGAAAATTTTTAAGTTCTAATTCCATCTCTGCTTGATGTTTAGAAGCAGCCTACTAACACAAAGTCTATCTGGGATTTTGATGTATAAATCAGTTGGCTTTAATGGGAGATGACACTTCTCTTTGCTGTTAAGGCAGAATTCTATTTCAGGTCAGAAATATAAAAGAATTTGGGGCTCTGAAAAATACAAATTCTCCTCCTCCTCCCAAAGATGTACACAACACAAATATATAAGCACACATGACAGAAATGAGTATGTATTTTAAAATCTGGTTTAAAAGAAATCCAGGGACATCCTAAAGGGAAAAAAGAACTGTGCAGATGTTGCCTGATGTTCAGCCATAAACAAGTGATTATATTGCTCTATTTTTGACCTTTAATTGCTTCTGGAAGAAAACAAAATTTCACAAGATGAACAAACTTTTTGTTCAGCTAATGCTTGCTCCTGACATGTCAGAAAGTAACAGTTTTGTGGAGTGTATCGAATATATTGGCTACTCTGGTGAGTGAAAGGTAACTGGAGACTCCAGCATCAGCTAAATGCCACCTTCATTTCCCTCTTGGACACTACCTCCTAATTTCATTGGCTAATGGCCAGTCAGCACCCTTATATCAGGGCTCAGCATAGGAAGTCATAACTACTCAGGACACAGAATCATATCCTTGAAGCCAGCACTACTACCAAGACCACCCACATTAATTTCAATACATCCTTTGCCTCTTACTGAGCCCTGTTATTCAAGCTATAATGAAGTGAATTGTGGTGATTTTTAATTTTTCATGGGCTCAACATTCCAAAAACACCTCCTAAAACATCAGCTAGTCATGGCCTAAGTCAGAAAAAAAAGGAAGGCAACACATTAAAATTCCCCTTATTACTCTATACCAAGAATAAAGCAATTCCTCCCTGTTTTTGAACAGCAAGCTGTTTCCCACGTCACACCTTTCTCATGCCTGAATCTGTAAACTTATGCTTTCAGAATTTGGAGTTTCATATGGTATTAAACAGAAAAAAAAAACTTGTTGCAGCAATCTTTTCCCTTCATTTGAGTTGAAGACAGAATGAGAGTTGCAGGCAAAAGAATAAAAGTGGGTCAATGATTCAGAGGAGTTGAAATTTGGAAGAAGGGAATGACAGATGTGAGTTTCTCATTTTTACAGGTTTTAACTTAAGGGAAGGTCACATTTGATTTCTGTGCACAGCAGGTGAATTTTTTCAAGTTTATATCCCAAGCAACCAGAGCTTCTGGAAAGTAGGAAGGTAATCACAGGGAGGAGATGTTCAAAGAGAGGAAGCATAAAAGTTTGTGTATAAGCTCTGCCAAATATTATATTGACTTTTGAAATGCACATGTTATAAGACACATTCTAGCTAAGGTTCAAAAATAATAATAAAAATTAAACAGTTTTCATGAAAGTATTAAAAAAATCTACAACATAATATTGGCAATGTTGAGAGAGAGTCCAAAATTACACAACATGTGAAGAAACAAAAAAAATCATCCATTCTAAAAAAAATAAGTAGAGAACAAACCCAAGAAGACCCAGATGTTGAAGTTAGCAGATGTGTTTTAAAGTAAATATTATAACATACTCAAGTGTAAAAAGGAATATGTTCTCACAGTAAATAAAAAGATACAAACTTTCAGAGATATAATATTCAAGGGATAGAACACAATGGAAATTCTGGGTCAGAATAATTGCAATATCTGAAAAAAAATCCCTGAGTAGAAATGACAACAGAAAGATGATGTCAGAATAGTCAGTGAACTTGAATAAAATTATTGGAAGTTATCTGACATGAAAATTGAAAGAAAATTGAAAAAATTAAAAAGAACACATTTTATAGAACTATAGGACAGTATAAAAAGATTTATTGTAGAACTCATTGGAGTCACAAAAGTAGGAGAGGTCATGAACCAGAAAAAAAAATATTATTTCCAAAGACAAATTATTTCCAATTTTTGAAAAACATTTATTTATAAATTCAGGAAACTGGGTGAATCCCAATATGAAGAACACAAATAAAACTGTGTCTGACATATCAGAGTCAAACTACTGAAAACCAAAGATAAGCAAAAAAACTTTGAAAACAGCCAGAGAAAACATGACACATTATGTACAGGGGAACATTGATTCAAATCATCTTGACTTCTCCCCAGAAACAACATGTTCCAGCAGAAAGTGGAACAATACCTGTAAAATATGAAAGCAAGCAAAATTATCAACCTAGTATTTTATACCAAAAAAAATCCTTCATAAAGGAAGACAACATACATATAATTTCAGTTTAAACAATAACATCAATAACAACAAAACTTAAAGATAATGTGTTATCATCAAACTCTTAGTACAAAAATGCGAAGGGATGCTTTTCTGTCTGAAGGGAAGTAATACCAGGTGGAAATTCAGATCTTCCTGAAGAAATAAAAAGCATTGGACATTATAAATAATTGGGTATATGTAAATGCTTTCCTATTAATCTCTAAAGGACTTTTGATTTTTAATGCAAAAAATAAAATAATTGTTTGAGGGGCTAAAATGCCCATAGATGTAATATATGCAAAAACTATGGAATAAAGGATGGTTGCTGGTGAAAAATGAATCTATTTGTAAATTATTTATGTTTTACATTTAATAGTACAATATTAACTTTAATTAGATGAACTATTAGGATTCATAATGTAATCACTAGAGACATCTTTAAAAATATAAAAGAAGAAAAACTAAAAAACTGATAGATAAATTTAAAATTTAATTCTAAAAATTATGCAAATAATTCAAAAGTAAAAAGTTAGAACAGAAGAACAAAAATCAGAGGGAACAAACAGAACACAAATAATAAAATGGTAGACATTAATCCATCCTTATCAGTAATCATATTAAATGCTAATGTTCCAAACACTCAAAGGAAAAGGCACAGATTTTTAGAATGGATGAAGAAACAAGACCCAAATAGAAGCTGTTTAGACGAGATGTCTTTAAATATAAGGGAACAGGTAAGTTGAAATCAAATTATAAGTATTAAGCAAAATGTAAGCATATGAATGATGCAGTGGCTTTATTAATATCAGATAAAATATACTGCAAGGCAAAGAATATAACCAGAGATAAAATAGAACACTTCATAATGATGAAAGGGTCAATTTACTAGAAAGACGCAGAAATTATAAATGCATATACACCTAATAAGAGAACTTCAAATACGTGGAACAAAATGTTAAGAATTAAAGAAAGAGAGAACTTCATAATCATAGCTGCATATTCTACCACCACCATCTTACTAATGGTTATAAGGACTAGGCAAAAGTCACTGAAGACATAGATGATCTGAGCAACATTGCCAACCACCTTGACCTAACTGATGTTAATAGAGCAGTACATACAACTACTGTAATATACACATTTCTTTTAAGTGTCCATTGTACTTTCGTCAAGACCATATGCTAAATCATAAAAGATATCTCAATGCACAAAAAATGACTGAAATCATGCAAAGAATAGTCTCCATTTACAAGGGAATTAAATTAGGAATAAAAAGCAGGAAGATATCTAAAAATCCCAAAACACTGAGAAATTTAAAGAAGAAGGCTTTCTAAATAATCCTTAGGTCAAAAAAGTTATTTCAAGGGAAATTAGAAAATATTTCATCTTAAAAGATAGCAAACATAAAACATATCAAAAACATTTTAGATGCCCTGAAATGGTGTTCTGAAGAACTTTATAGCTTTAAATCCGGATATTAGAAAATAAAGATCTGAAATCAGTGACCTAAGGTACTCTCTTAAGTAATTAGTAAAGGAAGAACTAAGTAAACAGACAGCAAACAGAAGGAAGAAAATAATTTATAGAAGAGCAGATATCAAAGAAATAAGAGAAAAAACAAAAAATGGAAAAAAGTAATATTTATGCTACATTTGTCAGCATATTGTTAGAGATAGTCTCCTTCCTACCAAGGCTCTACCCTAGCCCCACAGCCCTCTCTGTATCAGATGAAAGCTGTGTACTCTTTCACCTACTTGCCACACACATTGCTAACATTTTCTAGTGCCACATGAATTTATTCCAAAATGTTCTGAAATCAGTCCCTTAATTATAATATCCTTTTAAAACTCTCTAAGATGCTTGGGGGCTTTTTTCTCATGATTAGTCTTTCAGATGACCTTATTTTGAAATTATTTTATTAACCTTTCTGAAACCATGATCTGATTTGCTACTTTCATTTTCCTGTCAGCAATGCTAATCAAGTACAATTGATCACAAAGTACTTCTCAATAACCAAATCCAATTTTAGGTAACTTTTCATTACCAGTTAATTTTTTACCTATGATCTTTTTCATGACTTCATATTTATAGTTGAAACCGGTTTCTGCCTTTTCTTAGCCCAACTCACTTACTGTTCTGGGCCTCACCTACCTTTAGGTCACCAATGCACGTCTGTCCTATTTGGCACGGCTATTTTAATCCAAATCAAACCCTCCAAATCTTTTCTCCTTGTTTGTCTCTGGTCTGATAAACACTGTTGGAGTAAGACACAATAATGTTCCAAGCTGCTTCATTATGAATTCACTCCTGTAAGTCTTCAATTTGCCTTGACTGATGCACAACAATCCTTTTAATTGTGACAGTATTTGTTAAAACACCTAACCCAGAGTCCGGTATGTAAGTGCCCAATACCTATAATAATCTCCTCTAATCACTTCCCTAATTTCTCTGCCCAGCCACATTTTAGTCATCTTTTCCACTATTCGGGCTTTTCTTATCAGAGTGGTACTTTCAAATGTTTTCTCTGCCTGAAACTTGATTCCTGTTTAACAGTACATCACCCTGGTCATCAAGCATTCAATTCTGTAAATATTTCTTCACAACCTCCATCTGCAAAGCAGGATGAATTCATTATCTTCTATCTTCTTTGGATAAAAAATTAGATATCTTTTGCAGTCCTCTCCTCACATGATACTAAGCAGAATCTAAACTACCAGTAATTAGATGATTAATTACTGTTGTTTGTAATTTTTATTTTTAATAAAAAACAATGCATGCTCATTTAAATGTCAGTATGTATATTAAAGAGTATATAAAATTAAAAATTAAAAATGTTCCATTCTCCAAACTTAAATTCATTCTCTAAAGGCAAATACTGCAGATTGAAAATTTGGAGTATTGTTTTACATTCTTTCCAATGCCCATGACACATACTCAGTGTCACAGGAGAAACAGTGTTTTGCAACTTGCTTTTTCATACTTAATCTAATTTTTCATCATCTCTATCTGCAATATAGATCAAATTATTCTTTTTGGCAATTGCCTAATATATATGATATATGTGTTAATTTCATTTATAAAATATATAGGTCAATTTATAAATTGGTATCTTAGTTTTGTTAGGTGGCCACCACCAACACCGCAACAGGAATTTATTTCCTCACAATTATAGAGGCTAGAAGGCTTATTTCCTCCCAGGTGAATAACCTTCTGGCTGGGGAGCAATCCTAGGGCTCCTTGGTTTTCTTGTCACAATGCAGTGTCTTCTTTTCTCTATTTAAGTTTATGTTGACTTATGGGTTCTTGTTCCTTACCATGGCTTTCTCTCTCTCTCTGTCTGAATTTCTTCTGCTAATAAAGGACTCCAGTAATCTGGATTAAGGTTCAACCTCATTCAGTTGGTCAACACCTTAACTAAAATAACGTCTTCAGGAGATCCTAGTTACAATGGGTTAATGCCCATGGAAAGTGGGCCAGGATGAAGTACATGTCTAAATTGGGGTACATAATTCAAACTACCACAACTGGGATGCAGAAATAAGATGACTACTTACGATAGTCACTATTATCGAACTCCTCTTCTGGCTTTCCTACAAAGCAACGTAAAAGAGAAAAAAAGTTTCCTCTGTATAGTGATCCACTTTATTAATACTCTACTTTTCCAAAATTGTTGACAGAAACAGCTTTGAAAAGAGTCAATATTCTCTTCAGCATAGAGCTGTATCTGACTGCTTGAAAGACTTTTATAACTATCTGGTTGTTGTGAAGTAAATGACACAATTTGAACTGCAGTTATGTGAATCTGTGAATAATCAATGAGATATAATGGGTTTCAGTAGTACTTTCACAACCACTCATAAGTCAGAAGGTTTCTTTGCTCTCCAAATTGTGAATCTCCTCCACATCAAAGGTTGATAAAATCTGATATGATTAATGATCATTCTTATTTAACATAAAAAGTACAATATATCAGCATGTGTCTGATCTTGTATTATACATTTCATAACTGCTTGTTGTAGAATTCCAAAAGCTCACAAAACATATGATATAGATGGCATGAAAAGAAAATGTTCTACACAGGGAAGGAATCTATAGAAAGTGAGATTTCCAGTTCTCTGTAAATAACAACACATTACATCCTTGTTTGAGTTTACTTTTCTGATCATACATAATTTCCTCTTTTTTTGTAATAATAAATAATAAAATGTAAAGCAAACTGCCTTTTTGTTATTTTTTTTTTTGACATTTTTGTTTCTTCTAAACATGTGTGGAGTCTCTTAATCAAAGGGCAAATGTTTTGATGGGGAGAAAATTTATTCCATGGAAGTGATATACTAAATTGTATTTTTATTATGCTTGTTGCAATAAATAAATTACATGAAAATCTTAATTGGGAAGCGGATGTGGCTCCAGCAATTGGGATCCTGTCTACCATATAGGAGGTTCAGGGTTCAATTACTGGGGCCTCCTGGTGAAGGCAAGCTGGCCTGCATGGTGAGCTGGCCCAAGTTGAGTGCTGGCCCACACAGGAGTACTGGCCCTAGTGGACAGCTGGTGCAACAAGATGATGCAATAAAAAGAGACACAGAGGAGAGACAATGAGAAACGCAACAGACCAGGGAGCTGAGGTGGCACAAGAGATGGAGCACTGCTCTCCTACTCTGGAAGGTCCCAGAATGGGTTCTTGGTGCTGCCTAAGGAGAAGACAAACAGACACAGAAGAACACACAGCAAATGGACACAGAGAGCAGACTACGAGGAGGGAGGGGAAGATAAATAAAAACAAAAAAGATCTTAATGGGTCAACTTTGGCTGAGAAAAAGTCATTTACTTTTGCACAGTGTCCATTGTTATGAAACAGTCTCTCATCTGTTTTCATTGCATTTTGTTATAATTGATATCATGTTCTTATTAATGACCAAAATGGAAAAACCCAAAATAGATACACTGTGCCCAACTGGCATTTATGAAATTGTTGCAGGGAGCCAACTCATACTTTCTGTGTGATTTTTCCATTGTAGTCAATTTGCCATCTCTAACACAGACTTAAATCTTATCACTGAAATGGTCCTGGAAAGTGTACAACACAAACGTGCAATAGAGACTTTTTACAATGAATGAAGACAATTAGACTGTCAAGATTATAGTGCTAGGGGTGATGTCACCAATATGATGATTGTAAGATGGTCCCTGGAAAAGCCACTTTTCAGCATCAACTAATATGACTAAAAGTTACCTCTTGAAAGCCTCCTTGTTGCTCAAATGTGGTCTCTCTCTAAACCAAATTCAGCAAATAAATTCACTACCTTGCCCCCTGGCATGGGACATGATTCCCGGGTATGAGCCCTGGCACTGAGGGATTATTAGCAAGAACCAACTACTGATGCATTTGGAAAAAGACCTTGGCCAAAGGGGGAAATATTAAATACAAATGAGTTTTTATGGCTAAGACGCTTCAAAGGGAGTCTGAAAATCATTCCAGAGGTTACGCTTATGCACATTTCATCAGGGTCTCATTGATTGCCACAGTAAACAGTGCCTCAAACAGCAGGGCTCCTGAGGGTTCTAGAGACATCCAGACACTATAGGCAGGGAAGAAAATCTCAGGAATTTGGCAACTTTTCTTGGCATTTATTGCAAGGTAAGGAATGGTCCTTACCTTGCAATATATGCTCCCCAGTGTAACAGAGTTAGACTCAGTTATAATTTCCCTACACATGGCTCTTCTGCCCCTTTTGTTTGAACCTATAATAAACATTATACTCATTAAATATATGTCCCAGAGACTTAAATCTTTGGTCTGCTCATATGCCGGTTGAGCCCTGAATCTCAGCAGAGTTGCAACACCTACTCATTAGTTCATTGGATTCACCCAGGACAACTAACAAAATGTGATGATTGGCAATGCCCATCCCCAAAACCAGAGAGTATCTACAAGTGCAAGCAAGACAGTTCCATCTATCTCCCCCTCTCAATCAGAAACAGAGTGGACATCACCATCCTAAAACCCTTAAGATTGAAGAAAGTACAAACATAAGCAGGAAATTCAACTATGGACTAACATAGACATTATTATGCTAGCAATAGAAGAATTTGTAACATTAATATAAAGGAAGTGGTCATCAGAGGTTCTGAGGGGATGGAAGAGGGAAGAATGGTTGTAACATGGGGCATTTTTAGGACATTGGAATTGACAATGTCAATTCCATCAATGACATTGCAATGATGGATACAAGCCAGTATACATGTTGTCAAAACCAATAAAAATGTATGGTGTAAAGTGTAAACTATAATGTAAATTATTGACCATGGTTAGTAGCAATGTTCATCAATTGTAACAAATATACCACAGTAATGAAAGATGTTGTTAATGGGGAAAATTCCAGTAAGGGGAATGGCTGGGGTATATGGGAGTTCCCTATATTTTTGAGGTATCGTTTATGTAATCTAAAGCTTCATTAAAAATGAAATGAAATGAAATGAAATTTTTTAAAAAAAGAAAAAAAAGGACAAATCCTTGCTTGGAACTCTTGAGGATGATAGAGACTGGTGAAGTACTCCACAAAAGCTGAAACAGAGAACAAGAAAAAATAATCTTCAAGATCAGGTAGGAGATTTTTCTCCTGGAATGGGTAATCTTCTTCTAACTTGGTCCCACACAGCTTGGAAGTCGCACAGGGACAACATGCCCTGGATCCCTCCTGTTAGCTAGGCAGACTATAGAGTCACTCACAGAAGTGAGTTAGAACCCAACAGTTATCTAGCACAGGGACCCTTGACCACAGAGACCCAAGGCACAATACAAGTGGCTGAAGAGTACCTCATACAAAAGGCCCCCCAGGGAGATAGAGAGAGAGAGAGAGAGAGACCATGGCAGAACAGTTGGCAAGAGGTGTGCACATTCAATCCAGTCTCTGTATGCTGGACCACCACAATGCAAAACTGACCTTTCTAGATTGACCTTTCTGGACTGACCCCATCTAGATCCCAGGGTAGGACACCCTAATAGGGAAGAAATCAGAGGCAGAAAAGCAGCACAGAGGAAAGTGGGGAGGGGTATCTGAATTGCTGTAATACAGGAAAGCTCGCAGAACTGAAAAGTGTAAGGAAAAGAGGACACTGAGTGAGGGAGAGAATTTTAACAAATCATAGAAGCTAGGGTGAAAATTATTCATAAAAGCAAATGAATGGGGGGAGTTAAAGGGATAAAAGTAAAATAAATAAATCTTTAAAAAAAAAAGAATAGATCAAGATTTCAATAGAAGGAACAGAAGAAAGGAAGTTTTTCCTGGTGGTTAAACAATTACACAAAAAGTGCAATCTTAAAAACTGTACTGCATATTCCAGTCAAGAATCAGATGACAAAGAGCTGAGAAAAAAAACGAACTATTAAACACAAGGTACTCTAAATGTCCAGATGAAGTTGAACAAAGTATCAAAGAAGAGCCTTAACACAAAGCCAATCAACAAGAAACCCTAAACAAGGGTAGGGGGACTGACCTCCAGATTTAACAAATAAAAATAATCAGAAGCTAAGATATCAGCAAAAAATTACAAGTCATACTAAAAAATAGAAATATATGTCTCAGTCAAGGCACCAAATTAAAAAAAAATGCAGACAGAATTTGGAACAGCTAATCAAAGAAGTTCAAGTAAAACACTTAAATCAATTCAGGGAGATGTAGGGAAATATTCATAAAGAGATAAAGGTTATTAAGAAGACAATGTGTGACTATAAATAGTCATTTGAAAGTTTAAAAGGAAACATAACCAAAATGATGGGTTTAAGGACACAATAATGAGATTAAAAACACACTAGAGACATACACAGCAGATTTAAAAATGTAGAAAAAAGAAATCAGTGAGCTAGATGACAGGACAATAAAAATCATACAGTCAGAAGAATAGATAGAGAAAAGAATAGAAAAAAATTGAGCAGTGTCTCATGGATTTGAGTGGCAGCATGATGCATGCAAATATAAGCATTATGGGTATCCCAGAAGGAAAAGAGATGGAAAAATGGACAGAAAGAATATTTAAGGAAATAATGGCCGTAAATTTCCAAACTATTATGAAAGATATAAATATACATGTCTAAGAAGCGCAAAGTACTCCAAACAGCATAAATCTTAATAGACTACTCCATACTAATCAACATGTAAAATGCAAAAGATAAAGAGAGAATTCTGAAAGCAACAAGAGAAAAGTGATTGGTCATATACAAGGTATACTCAATAAGACCAAATGCCAAATTCTCATTAGAAACCAAGAAAGGTTTAAGAATAATATATTTAAGCCATGAAACCAAAAACTGCCAGCCAAAAATTATTTATCAAGCAAAGCTGCCCATCAAAATGAGGGAAAGTTTAAAATATTCACAGATAGACAAAAACTGAGAGAGTTCTCCAAATAATGACCAAAGGGAGTTCTGCAGGTTGAAAGGAAAAGTCAAGAGAGACTGGCTCAGAATAGTGTGAAGAAACGAAGTTGTTCAGTAAAGTTAACTTAAAGGTTAAATACAAAACCCTCTGTACTGTTAAATATACAGTATTTGCAGGAGGCTCAATATACAACTCTATTCTTAATTCTTGTAAAAGTCAGAAAAAGAATGAGAAAGAAAACATATTTCCTGGTAATGGACATGCACAATATAAAGAAGTTGTGTGTGGGGAAAAAACATTAAAAAAGGGTAACAGAGGAGTATAGGAACAGAGAATGTGTTACTATTGAAGCTAAGATGGTAGCTTTTCAATTTAGTAGGTTATAGATGTAGATTATGTAAAAAAAACCTGGAAACCACAAAGAAAATATTTTAAAATATACACAGAGTGTAAACCATAATGTAAACTATAGACCATGGTTAGTAGCAATGCTTTAATATGTGTTCATCAATTGTAACAAATGCACCACACTAGGCAAGCTGTTAATGGGGAAAGTGAGAGAGGGGAGGAAGTATATGGTAATCCCCTATGTTTTCAATGTAACATTTATATACCCTAAAGCTTCTTCAAAAATAAAGGAAGAAGACAACCAGCAAGATGGCTGCAGACTAAGGAGCTCCTAGAATCAGCTCCTGATACAGGGCAGTTAGTAATAACCCAGAGCCATCTAGAGCACTTGTTTGGGGGCTCCAGGAGAACAGAAGAGCATCCTGCAACATCCTTGAAGGAATGCAAGGAAGAGACTGCCCATCTGTAGAGAAGATTCCTAAGTAGAGCACTCCACGCCCCTGAGGCCGCTGCCCATCCTCCACCCGAGGCACAAGCTGCCTCCGCAGCTATTCCATGGCTGGAACTGGAAATTCCACTTCCCAAAATCAGAGGAGGAAGAGATGGTTTCGCACCAACTCCAGCTACTAATATGTAAATTCGGCGGGCTAAAGTATAATCCTAAGAACAGCTAAAGTTTGAAACTGTCCAAGTCAGATAGAGGCCAGTAGCTGCCATCTTTTTTTTTTTTTTTTTTTTTTACCAGGAGGTCCCAGGGATCAAACCTGGGTCCTTCCATATGGTAGGTGGATGCCCAACCACTTGAGCCACATCTGCTTCCCTAAGTAGCTGCCATCTTAACTCCACACCTGACGTGAGGGGAAGAGGGGCTGACTGAAAATCACAGTGCTAGTAAGGACAGGCTACTTTCCATCTAGATAGGATTGCCACTCTAGCCTAAATCCTATTTCCCAACTTGGGCAGGGAGGAAGCTGGAGGGAACTGTGCCAGCCCTTCCTGGAAATTACAGGCCATGCTGCAGAAACCAGTGATCATGCTACTTTGGCAGCACAAGCCACCCCAGGAGCTATTCTGTGGCAGGAACTGGAAGCCCCATTTCCCAAAAACAGGGGAGGAAGAGACGGTTGGCCAACGATTTCAGGTACTGATTAGTAAATTCAGCTGGCTAAAGTATTACCCTAATAACAGCTAAAGTTTGAAACTGTACAAGTCAGAAAGAGGCCAGTAGCCACCATTTTGAGTCCACCCTCAGCATGAGGGGAAGGCACGCTGATTGAAAATCACAGTGATGGTAGAGACCTGTTTCTTTCACCCAGATTGGCCTGCAGCCCTAGCCCAGGCTTCATCCCCACCTCAAGCAGGGAGGAAGCTGATGGGCCTTGTACCAGCCTATCCAGGTAACTGCAAGTACATTTAGCTGGCACAGACTGAATAATCAGAAGTCTACCGGGGCAACTGCTGTCATCTTGGACCTGCACTGCATAGATTGCTGCCCATACCTGTATCTCTATCCCTGCCCCAGGGAGGGGAGAAAGGGGCATGAAGCTTCATGTGTCTCTCTGGGCAACTACAGTCTAGGCCTGCATGAGTTGCATTATTCCACACAGCGGTGTATCTGTCCCTACCCCTGGCAAAGGAGAAAGTTGGGAGAAGCTTCAGTGGTCCTTGGGGCACTGAAGGCAGCTTAAGCCTCCACAGCTTATAGCACCAACTGCATCCTTAGCTCCTACTACACAACCAGAAAGGGAGAAAGGGCAGGAAACCCTAAACTAAAGAGAGAACCTGCACCCAGAATAAATACTTGAGTAAGCCAGATGCCAAGACAGCAACAAAAAATTATAATCCACACCAAGAAATAGGAAGATATGGCCCAGTTAAAGGAATAAGATAAGCCTCCAAAAAAAATAAAGAGTTGAGACAACTAATCATAGATGTTCAAACAAATCTCCTTTATAGATTCATGATATGGTTAAAGAAATTAAGCATATTAAGAAGACATTGGATGAGTGCAAAGAAGAATTTGAAAGCATACATAGAAAAATAGAAGATCTTATGAGAATGAAAGGTGCAATAAATGAAATTAAAAATACACTGGAATCATATAATAGCAGATTTGAGGAGGTAGAAGAAAGGATTGGTGAGCTTGAAGAAATGGCCTCTGAAGGTGAACATACAAAAGAATAGATGAAGAAAAGTTTGGAAAAACTTGAACATGGTCTCAGGAAACTAAATGACAACAAGAGATACACAAACATGGGTGTCCCAGAAGGAGAAGAGTAGGGGAAAGGGACAGAAGGAATATTTGAAGAAATAATGGTAGAAAATTTCCCAACCCTATTAAAGGACATACATATCCATGTCCAAGAAGCATGACATACTCTCATCTGAAAAAATCTGAATAGACCAACTCTGAGACACATACTAATCATAATGTCAAATGCCAAAGACAAAGAGAGAATTCTGAGAGCAGCAAGAGAAAAACAATGCATAACATATAAGGGATACCCAATAAAATTAAATGCTGATTTCTCACCAGAAACCATGGAAGCAAGAAGACAGCAGTATGATATATCTAAGATATTGCAAGAGAAAAACTTCCAGCCAAGGATTTTATATCCGGCAAGGTTGTCTTTTAAAAATGAGGGCGAGTTTAGAATATTCACAGATAAACAGAAACTGAGAGAGTTTGTAGCCAAGAAACTCACTTTGCAGGAAATACTAAAGGGTGTGCTACAGCCTGAAAGGAAAAGACAGGAAAGAGAGGCCTAGAAGAGAGTCTAGAAATGAAGATTGTATCAATAAAAGTAACAAAAAGTGTCAAAAGAGTGTTGAAAATAAAATATGACAGATAAAACCCAAATATTTAGGAAAAACTTAACCAACAATGTAAAGCACTTGTATTCAGAAAACTACAATTCATTATTAAAAGTAATTTAAAAAAGACCTAAATAATTGGAAGAATATTCCATGCTCACAGAGTTAAAGACTAAATATCATTAAGATGTCAATTCTACTCAAATTGATATACAGATTCAATGCAATCCCGATAAAAATTCCACCAGCATTTTTAAAATAAATGGAAAACATGATTATCAAATTTATTTGGGAGGGTAAGGGGTCCCAAATAGCCAGAAACATCTTAAAAAGGAAAAGCAAAGTTAGAGGACTCTCATTTCCAGACTTTAAGTCACATTATCTAGCTACACTGGTAAAAAACAGCATGGTACTGGCATAAAGACAGACACATAGACCAATGGAACCGAATTGATGGTTCAGAAACACACCCTCACATCTATGGTCAAGTGATTTTTGTCTAGCCTGTCAAACCCACCCAGCTTGGGCAGAACAGTCCATTTAACAAATGAAGATAAGAAAACTGGATATCCATAGCAAAAGAAAGGAAGAGGACCCCTATTTCACACCTTATACAAAAATTAACTCAAAATGAATCAAAAACCTAAATATAAAAGCAAGAACCATAAAGCTTCCAGAAGAAAATGTAGTAAAATATCTTCAAGAGCTGGTTGTAGGTGGTGGACTTTTAAAGGAGATAAGAGGAGGACTGAGATGGACTACTCATATTTAATGTTATGTAGAACTTTTAATTAGCTTTACTGTAAAAGTGTGGAAATGTACTGAGTTGATGGTAACAGCTAGTTTATAAATGGGGATGTGGCTGAAAATGGTAGTCCAGGGTTGAAAATGCCAATTGACAGAAAGCTAGTGAATAATCTAGGGAATGAATAGCACAGTAAACCCTGAGGTGGATGAGAATTGTGATTGATGTTACAGATGCAAGAGTATCCTTTATGAGCTGAGCAGATGTACATCACTATTGCAATGTGATGGGAATATAGAGAAGCATGGGAAAAATACAACTGGAGTGACCTATGGACTGTGGTTAATAGTAATGTAATAGTCTTACCTCTATGCCAAAGATGTACTGTGTTGATAATGGGGGAGTATGGAAAATGTATGCCAAATGTACACTATGAACATGGTAATAATCAGATAATATTATCTCATAACCTGTAACAAATGTTCTACCATGGTGTGGTGTGTTGATAAAGGGGTGTTGTATGGGAATTCTGCACATGTGCATGATTGTTTTGTAAGTTTATGACTTCTGTCATAAAAATATATTTTAAAAATAATAATGGAGTGGGTTGAGGGAAAAATACACCAAATATAAGATAAGGAGTATAATTAGCAGTAAGTTTGACAATATTCTTTCATAACTTGTAACAAATGTCTCATGACAATGCAAGATGTTGGTGGAGGGTTGATGTATGGAACCCCTGCATGATGTTATGAATGTTTGCTTTGTAAGTTCACAAATTTTACTATACACTTATTGTTTATGTATATTCATGTATAAATGATATAATAATAATAATGTGAGTTTGGGGAAAATATTTTGGTTATTAGTAGTATTTTGAGCATGCTCTTTAATCATTAGTTAAAAATGTCTAACAACAATGAAACTTATTGTTTATGTATGTTCATGTATGAGTGATATACTTCAATAAATTTTTTAAAAGTAGCATATATATAAAAAATAATAATAAGGGGAAAAAAATAAGACAACCTGAAAAAAAATGAGAAAGGCATCAGGCATACACATCACAAAGGATCAACTTATAGAAAAGGAGGTTGCAATAAAGTGAAAGATAAAAACCAACAGGCAAAATGGTTGAAATAAGTACAGCCTTAGCCTTTAAGTAATAACACTGAATGTTAATAGATTAAACTTCCTAATCAAAAGATACAGATTGGCAAAATACATAAAACAAAAGAATGGTCCACCTATATGTTGTTTAGAAGGCACTCACCTTAGACCCAAAGACAGAAATTGGTTGAAAGGAAAAGGATGGAAAATTCCATGCAACTAGTAACCAAAAAAAAGCTGTGTTAGCTATACTAATATCAGACAAAATAGACTTTAAGTCAAAAGCTATTACAAGAGACAAATAAGGACACTATATATTAAAAACAGGGTCAATCCACCAGGAAGAAATAGCAAACATAAATATTTATGCACTAGCCAAGGTGCCCTGAAATAAATAAGGCAAACATGGGCAAACCTGAAAGGAGAAATAAACACCTCTACAATAATAGTTGGAGACGTCAAACTACCACTTTTATCAAAAGATCAGTAAGGAAACAAAGAACTAGAATAATATTGTTGCCAGATTTTCTCTAGGTTCTTTGGCTATGTTACAAAATATGAATTTAAGAACATGCCAGTTTTGTTAGGCCAGCAGTTCATTAAGAAAATGAGAGAAGATAAAGAAAATAGCAGATTATGATTCCCAGGTGTACTTGAGGGTTGATCCAGGCAAGGAGAGGAAAAGGGCTAAACAGGCTGATTACAGATTGCAAGTCCCCAGGTGCACTTGCATGCTGGTCCAGGCAGAGAGAGGAAGGGCAAAAAACAGGATTAAAAAAAAGTTTGCTTTAACTTCTGCGCTTGCTTTATAAACCACTAATTACCCCACCCCTTGTTAAAGTTCCAGGGAGGAGCTCCAGCTGTTTGCTGTTTTGATTGGTTACCCCACCGATCAATTCCCCCAGGGGGCCCAATAGCAAAGCCCCTTGATAATATCTGGGGCATTTCCCTGATCCCAGATAAAATCCCATTCCAAATGGGCAATTCTTCAGAGTGTCTTCCAGCAGCCTTCTTGTTGGGGGGGATCCTTCCCTCAAGGATGGTTCCCCCGGCTGCGTGTTTCAGAGTCTTGGTTTTCTGCCAGATACCAGATTCGTCTTTTCATTCCCTAAGTATGTCTTCAATAAGTTTATAAAAGATTGAAATTATACAAAGCATCTTCTATGACCATAACTAGTCCTAATATTAGTGACTTTGGACTCTCTGCCCTTGGGGTTTAAATAGTAACATTCCATGGACCACTGTAAAGGGAAGACTGTAAAGGCCCAGATTTTAGGAATTTCTCTAAAACAGCTCTCTACCTTGGGCAAGCAGCTCTATTCCAGTTGCTACCCAAGTAAGGTCATCGGAGGTTTTTCCAACTTCCACTGGCAAGCTAGGGTCCAAAAGCAGCTACATAATTTTTGGGGCCAAGTGCAAAGTGAAAACGAGCCATCTCCTTTTCATGAATTATCAAGAAATTCCAAGATGGTGATATCAGAACAATAAACCAAGCATGGGACCCTTTTAAGCCTGGGGCCCTGTATGATTTTACAAGTTGCACACCCATAAAGCTGGTCCTACTAGGATCATATCCTAGCTCCTAGCTCTTCATGCTGGAAGACATTTGTATAGATTTATAGTCATGTTCATGTTTGTGATATCCCAGGACCACAATGTTCATAGCCAACCCATATGCTGATCTCTTTTACATTCTAGGATATTAAATTTTTATCTTTTTTTTTTAACTGCTGAAATTATTTAAGCAGGATTGTCTGTAGTGTTTCACCATTAATGGTGAAGTTGAATTCTAATTTAAGAACTTTTCTCATTTTCAGTTCCAGTTGATTTTTTAAAAATCTTTCCCAAAAGTTGGTATTAGAATGTTAGTTTATTTTTCATTCAATACCTGTTTAGAAAATCATTATGATTATTACATATTTGGCATGTTGACATGCTATATTAATAGCTTTACTGATATCAAACTATCTCTGTATTTTCTGGTGATCTAGGAAAATGTACTATCGATTTTTTTTCTTTACTAGAGAAGTTGTGGGTTTATAGAACAATCATCCATAAAATATAGGATTCCCATATACCATCCAGTTACTAACACCTTGCATTGTTGTAGAACATTTGTTACAATTGATGATAGCACATTTTTATGATTGTACTATTTACAGTCCATGGTTTAACTTAGGGTTCACTCTTCTGTAATATAGTTCCATGGATTTAAAAAAGAATTTAGTCTGGTACCATATATACAAGCTTACAATTTTCCTTTTAATCACATTCAGATATATAATTCAGTGCTGTTAAGTTCAAATGTTGTGCTACCATCACCACCATCCATTACCAAAACATTTCCATGATTCCAAATAGGAAACTTGTCTATTTTAAGCCTTAACTTTGCATCTTCTATCCTCACCCCATCCCCTGGCAACCTATATTTTAGATTCTGACTCTATGATACGTTCTTGCTATTGTAGGGAAGAATATAAATTGTCCCTTCTCTCACTTTTCTGGAAAACAGAACAAGTCTAGGTCTCTAAGATGTGGTAAAAACTGTACCCCACCACCCCAGTAGATTCTTCTTGTTTCACATACTGCATTAAAGAAACTTAGATGTTTCTTTCACAGTAAGAATTATAAAAAATAAAATAAATCCAGAGTGGATCCATGGGTAATGAAGAAATAAAGCTGCTATTGGACAGGTATAGGTAAAAGTGGCATCTTGAAGAATGGAGCAAAGAAGAAGAGAGGCCAATGGTCTCTTTCAGGTGTGGAAACTGCCTCCTGTACAGGGGCCATCGAAAAAAACAGAAGCTTGGAAAGGGGTGGCCTGTGGGTTTCACTAAATACCTGGATCTGGAGGGCAGAGACAGGAATTTCTGAACTTGGCTATGTGTGCTAGGCATTAGGGAAGTTGTGTCTGAGCCTGCCTAGAGCATCAGCATTTAGAAGACTATGTGTTTTACAACAGAAAGAATCTGAGAAAATATGGAGAGCACTAAGACATAGTGTGGGGCCCCTTCCTCCTCTCTGGCCATATAATTGCTAGGCTCCATACGTGATACCTTGGAAATGATGACTAGTGGAACATGGAGCCAGTTTTAATTTGATTTAGAAAAAGCTTTAAAAAAACAAACCAAAACAAAAAAAAAACCATGAGATGATTCTTGCTCTTGATTATTGTGTAGCAAATTCACATCTCTTTTATTGGTATAAAAAATTCTTGTCTTTTTAAACAGGTTTTTGAATTTAATTTGTTAGTCTTTTATTTAGAACTTGTGCATCACAATTCATAGGGAATGAAGCCTGTATATCTATGCATGAGAGAATGTGCACATGTATATTGTTATGTGTGTACACATATGCGTGCATGTGTTTGCATTTTCCTGTTATTTTTTCCAAGTTTCTATGAGCATTACACTAGCTTCATTCATGTACCTGGGATATTAACAAACTCTTCTACGGTTTTGAAAAATATTTAAATTATATGTAAATTGTTTATTCCATAGACAATGGAAACAAATGTGCTGCAAAGCCATCTGAGCCCAAATTCATCATTTTTTAAAACAGAATCTCTTTCTATCATGTGTTACCATAGTTATCATTCTAAAGAGATTTACTACTATTTTTTTACTAAATTAAAATAATTGCTTTTCTAGAAAATTGTATATCTTGATGAAATTGTCCATTTATTAATATCCAAGAGTGCAGTATAGAAGCAGTTGGCCACAGTGACTCTCTGAGTTCAAATCTTAGCTCTATTATTTACCATCTCTGTAAATTCAGGTAAGTTTGCCTAAGTCTTCTCGTCTCTAAAACTCATTGTCAACAAGAATAATAATAACCTCTACTGCATGGGGATTTTGTTAGGCTTAAGTGAGTTAAATGAGTGCCAGCCACAGGTCACGATGACTATATCAGAGGACAATATTTTTACCTTTCATGTCAGTCCTTGTTCCATTTTGAGGGTTGTGCTCAGAGTAGTCCACTTGCTTCCCTTCCTGCTTTCCAACTGAATTTAATTCAACCGACCTCTAGATAAACAAGCCAGAGAATTATGCTTTGAGTGTGGAATTTTTTTTAGTAAATTAGAAAAACAGATACAGTGTTTTTTTATCATTATGGAAAATTAACTCAGTAATTGTCTCACTAAATCACACTAATGATGAAAAGAATCAGGATAGATTTTTCAAGGTTATATTAGAACAAATGTCTCTAATAGAAACTTAAAGTAACACAAAGCCACATTTTAATGTGTAGACACATTTTAGCATGTTTTGTTTCTTGATACTCCAGCTGCATAATAACAGAACATAAAACATATGGAAATCCTTTCATAAATATTTTCTATGCATTAAACTTAATATGTACAAGGCGCAGTTCAATATATGTGAATGTGTATGTGTATGTGCATGTGTGTCAATTTATTAATTTAGAAGAGTACAATATTGAAGCAGTTTGTCATAATGACTCAGTGTTCAAATCTCAGCCCTACTATTTACCAGCTGTGTGAACTCACGCAAATTTGCCTCAGTTTCTCTCATTTATTTCTTCTAAAATAAATGGCATATCTCTACTTAAAGTCTAGGACACATAATTTTAAGTGGTGGAGCTAGGATGCATATTTAGGTTTACCTAAATCTGAACCCTTTTATCATTTGTATAGTTTTTCATTCATTAGACATCAATTAAATGTTTGCTATGTGCCTAGCACTTTGTTAGATGTTGGAGACTCAAAAGTAGTAATAAGATGTGTTGCCTTCTAATAAATGACAAATATCTTTAAAGGGGGGGTAATGGAGTCCATAGATTTTTAGGATACATGTATACACAAGTATTTACTTTCTAAAGAGAAGTCGAGAAATGCTTTAGAGTGAAACTCATGCTTGACTCAAGGATGGAAAGATAACTAGGTTGGCAACAAGCAACCAGCAGCGAGTGTGGGTGGAAAAAAACCCAATTATAGGTAAGAGGAATGGCCTGAGTGGAGGCATCGAGGTGTGAAGCCCATACAGGTCCCTGAGTAGAATTTTATTAGAATCAAGACCAATTTTCCTGAAATTCTTATGAAGAATACTTTTGCAGACAGAATTAGATCGGTTCAGTTTACCAGATATATAATCTCTTCATGATTTATTAAAAGAAGCAATATAGATAACGTAATTCTGCTCTCTGCTGTCTTTCATATCCCCAGCCCTTCCTTCACTCTGGGAAAACATTCACACAAAGCTGTTGTCGTCTCACAAGGGAGGAAATAAGCAGTGCATACTAACAAATGAATTGCACCATTACTAATGATAAGAATCAATAGATACTCTTAGCAAACCAGGCTCAAATTAAATTTGACAGCCCTTCTTCTGCCCATCATAGATAGAATGTTCATAATGATGATAATAGAAGCAACATACATTTACATAGGCATTTACCATTTGCGAAGCTTTTGTTTATGTTTGTTTGGGTGTATTTTGATATTATTCTAATTATGCCAATAACTACATTGGAGAAATGAGAAGATGAAGTTGGAAATCAGATGACTGCACAGAGAAGACCCTATCATCTGCACTTAGCAATTCCTTATCTGAATATATTAAAGATTTAGAGTCAGAGATCACCTGTATGAATTTTGCATGTGTTAATTAAAAAGAAAAATGTAAGAGAGTTCAGGAAATTGAGACTCTGATGACCATTCCAACCGTGGATTCATGTTCTATTGATTCTTTTCATCTCCCTCGGCATCGCAGTTTGGATCATCTAAAAGATAAACTTGATACTTTTACCTGTCAGCGTCAAAAAGTTTCTGGACGCCTCACATTTTCAAATTCTCAATTTTATGAGTGATATTGGTCTCAACAGACCTATTTCTCAGCTTCTTCTATCTTTCCTCCCTTCATTCCTTCTGAACAAGCACCTCAAGCAACTCATTTCCTTGTTTTGGTAATATATTCTATTTTTTTTTGCCAGGTGCTGGGACCACGGAGAAGTATAAACAATGGATCTTACCCCCAAGAAAAAGCAGCCAAGCAAGGAAAAAGTCATGCAGTTATTCAATCAACAACTAATCATCGATATTCTACTCTATGAGATGAATTGCATACCAGAGATGTAAGCAAATATTTACAATTGTCTGAAGGATTAAAATTACCGTGATTTCCACTTTATCCCTGTCTCTTTAAATATCATAATTTTAATGATTGCTTTGCATTTGTCCCCCTCTCTCAGAACCTGTCTAGTCAAATGATGTTTTGAAAATATTTGTCACTTCTGTTAGACTCTAGAAACATTCAACTTTCTTCCCATGGGAAGTATTAGCTAAAGCTGTTCTTTTCCTTTATAGATTTATTTGCCTTACGGACCTCCGAGACAACATTAACTTTGTATTTTTTAGGATCCCTATTTTCAAAGTTTGTTGACATTGCACTTGATGGTCTACTTACTAGAGCAAGGATTTGTGTTTGGTATAGCACTGTGTTTTAAACCTAAACAATTGAGAAGGTGAATATAACATTTTAAATGAGTATTTTGAAGGTAGAGCTCTTAATATCTTATGAGGCTGAATTTGCTTCTGGGATATTTTACTACCTAAATGTACTAATCACTGCCTTAAGAAAGCTATTAAGTTTAGCAATGCTTTCCTGAACCATGCCAGTTGGCCAAGGTACCATTATAATGCAGCAAAGGGGGTTGAATATTTTTCTACTGCATACACAATTGTGCATCCCAGTCAATCCATTTTCAATGGAAAGAGCTGAAGAAAATTATATTATAGAAGATATGAAATTCTCCAGTAAAATTTTAGATGTAGACTTTTGAGCCTGTTTCTGCTTATCAATTGCATTGCAAATCCTCAATATTTCTCTTAATGTTCTCTGGAAATGTTTTATAATGAGAAGCAGATTCTGGTAAAACACATTGTGATCAAATTACTTTTGTCAGGGTCTTTGATTTAGCAATTATTAAATATACAAAACCTAATTTGATAGGTAAAAAATGTTCATTTCTAAGCCACCTGGATTGTCAACTGTCAGCCACTGATATAAATTGACTCATTGTAGGAGCACAATTAGAACCTTAAAATACTAATAGAAGACTGCATAAATGGAATTCAAGGGGTTTTTAGATTCATTAAATAGAGTAAAGCTTACTTAAAATGTGCCTACATTCAATGATTTTCTATACAATAAATGAAATAACTGAAAATTGGAAAATGCTGACCAATGGCCCAGAAAGTATTATTTCCTGCATTTAGAAATTTTCTCTCTTCTTAACTCATTGCCTTTCAAAAGGATGATATAAATTAATCTATTTCCAACAATTTCATGGTTTTCTGTATGGGGAAAAATATGTTAACAGGACCAAGCCAGCAATAAAACTCAGTCTGCTAGAAATGAGAAACAATAAGACAGAACCCACAATATATGGACCTTTTTATCTTTCTGCAACTTTGGGGTTAAGAATCCTGAGTTTTGAATTTCTGTTGAAACCACAGAGATGGAAAAATAATAGAGATCAGTATCCCTCACATTCTGAAGAAAGGTGATGGGTTCTTCATAGCTGACTTAATAAAAGATGGCAATCAATTCAGCAACTCTCAATTTTCATCAATTAACTCTAGCCCTCCCAAAGAAAAGAGAAAATAGAAATTTAAAAGTAGACTATAGGCCAAAATGAGTTGTAGGTCTAAAATCAGACTGTTCTGGTTTTCCTTCCCCCCTCTCTGTGAAGGAGGAGAGAAGAGAGATTTTCTCTCTGCCTAAGTCAAGTGAGGAGACTTCAAGAGATCCAGCGTTGCTTACGAGAAGGGGGGACTGGTGTCTCACTTCCTGGCTGGCAAATGGTTGACTAGCAGAAACTTCTAGGCTTATTTCAGTGGAGCCTCTGGAGAAATATATTGAGATGATTTTTGCTAGAAAATGATGTGTATTTGTAGGAGTTCAGAAACATATATGAACACATTCATGGGCTATTTCTTGCCTGGAGAATCCTAAAGATGGGAAATGGTCAAAAACCATCTCATTGGGAGGACAAGGAGAAAGAGCAAACAAACTTCCATGGTTTTACATGACAGTTCTCATTCATTCAAATGGACATAGGAAAGTTGGCTAGTCAAAAAATTTAGAGAAAATGCTCCACAAAGTTTGGTCCATTCTGAGTTGTATGTGTGTGTGTATATATATGTGTGTTATATCTCAAAATACGCCTTAATTTATACTAAGTCTCTGAACTTCATTATCACCAAAAATTAGAAAATAGTGTGTCTTAAATTCTTTAGAGAATTTTATTAGAGTTGTTTCTGTTAGAGATGGTTTAGAGGGATGCTTGCGATGGGAAGGTAATGGATTAGAAGTTCAAACCAAGTTTCTTTACAACTGAAAGGAGACAATCCAACTTTTGCAGTATTAGTATTGGGGACATAAAAAGACTATCCAGCTAAGGAAACCTTATTCAGAGAGATATTGGAAACACTTTGAAGTTTAAGAAGCCATTTCCTACCTCTAGATTATGAGGTCTTTCAGAAGAGAAAGTGTATTTTCATCATAAAATAATTCTAATGTTCAGTAGAATTCACTTATAGACATTGAGGCCATATATTCAAAAGGACATTGTCTTTGTGAAGAACACAAACCATCCTGAGCCCAGCTCAATGAGATTGATAACTCTAATGAAATCATTGAGTAAGAAATAGAAAGATGGATGGCCATTGATTATGCTACCATTTGGGTACCTTCTAGTGCACTGATCTGCACTGAAGACAACACCACTCTCCCTCAATCACACACACACTGAATCTGTTAATGGATTGAGAACAAATATCCTCATCAAAATTTCAGCTTTAATATTTTTAAAAACATTAAGATGCACATAGTAACTGCATCCTTACATAAACAGAAACAAGGTAAGGGCACAGATTGCATTTTGGTGTTGTTTGTTTGCTTGTTTTATTTTGTTTTGTAATTGGAATGTCAATTTAGATGGGGACAGGTCATTTTCTATCGTTCCTCTATTCCATTCCATCTTCCCACCTTAATCCACTTGTTCCAATAGAAAAGGTTTTGTGGAAAATCAAGGACATGGCATTTCAAACATAGGTCGGTGAATTCCTATTATAGCACTTTCTGATATGTGTTTGTATTTGTGTTATGAGGCCTGAAAGTCTAGGTCAATCCATCAACTATAATTTGACAATATCCCATCTATGTTAGGAAATAGATAGGAACTTAATTAGTGATTGGATAAGTTATTTAGAATAAAAGTTTCAAGAACCTCAAAATTCTAGTCACCACAGTTACAAGGGAATAATCATACAAAGGACATACTTGCTGGTATGATTGTTATATTTCTCATAAACTCATCTAGGAGAGGATTCAACTTAGGAAATGCAAAGCAAATGAGGACATTATAATGGCTGGTCACTCTTTGGTCACCTTGTTAGGTAGCATATTTTCAGTCCAAGTTAAAGAATTGGGGGGTCTTTTGCTGGTTGCTGAGTTTTCTGTTCATTGTCTTATCATATCTGCAGCACTTTAAAACAAAACACTTTACCCCAAAATATGCTACTTATTTTAACTTGTTGGCTGCCAAATGTTCTACTATGAGAGAGAGTTTTACTAGTAAATGATTATTCTCTTCTTTTTCCAACTACTCAGATATGACGAGAAGTATGGATAGCATACTCTGGGGTTGTTCCATCCATGTTACCAATATCTCTGTTCTCATTTGAAAACAATTTATCATAGAGGTAATATTTGTGGTCTTTTTTTTTCCCTTAAAATTTCCTTTTCCCTGGCTCTCTTTGAATTTGACTATGTGGCACTCGATAGGATTCACTGGGCTCCAGTGGGTCAGAGCTCACAAATACAACTTGAATTCCTTCTTGCACATATAAGTAGGAGAATCTGCAAGTCTTTCCTCCTTCTGCCCATGAATGACATAAAAATAGCCTATTTATCTCCATTCCTCTACAGTTTTTCTTCCTCCTGGAAAGATAATAGATATAGAGTTTGTATGTTATAAAAAACAAAACCATTAACAGTGAAGGATTTGCAAAGCTAAATGATTAGGTGTCTTGGAAATTATTTCTAGGAAATGTAACAATTAAACTAACCATTTTGTAATATTGATCTCATATCAAAAAAAAAAAAAAGAAAAAAAAAGATGAAGAGATTGGAAGGTAAAACAGAACAGTATTTGCCAGATTTCCAATATGAATGTAATGAGGTATAGTAGAGAGACCACCAGTGTTTGGATGTGAGTTTACTGGATTTATCATGGATCTACACTTCACTGGTTCTGTAACTGACTCTGAGTTTCCTCATCCATTAGTTGTGCACAGTCTCTACTTTGATAATTTTGGGGAAGATTGCATGTGTTAATGAATGCATGTAAATTTCTAAGAACAGTGTCTTGTACAAAGTGGATGCACATTTTAGTGGTGATGGTGGTAGTGGTAATAGTAATAAGAGTAGCAGATAAAGAGGTAGAAAAAGCAGGAAAAAATATATGAAACACCTGGGGCCTGCTTACAAAAAAAGGTTACCTCTCTCATGCAGCTTGACAGAACTCCTTTCTACTGAGTCCTAACACTTATATGGTGAACTTTGAGTCTCTATATTTACTATCCACCTGATATTGGGCCTGCAAGACTACACAATTCATTATCAGAGTCCCCATCATGTGGAGACATAGGCCATGGTCTGTGGCCAAAGCAACTTTCTACAACCTGCTGTGGGACAAATAAAGTGAAACTTGGTGTTTCCTTTTCTCGTTAATGAATGTGGCATGCTTAACTCTCTGAAAACAGCCCTGGAAATATACTGTACACATGCTACAGCTGCCTTTTAAAAGGGTCTTAGGTAATAGTAACCATCTGGATAGGCTCTGATCCAGGGAAAAGGCTAGCACTGAGGTCCTAGGAAGATCAGTCCAGATAGATCAAAGGATAAAGAAGAAAGCTCAACTTGGAGGTATGTGACTTGGAAAGGAAGTGGTGGGCTGGAATAAAAAGAAAATTCAAACAAAATATGAAAGTTAATATTTGAAAAGACTTCAAATTGTTTAGTTAACTCCATATTTTAAAAATGTATAATGAGTATTAGGATTCATTTTGCCTATTGTATCCATGTAATTTCTTATGAATTTTGAATGCATGGTGTCTTTATGTGTGTGTGTGTGTGTGTGTGTGTGTGTGTGTGTGTTCCTTTTATAGAATAAACCATTATGCATTTCATCTTGCTGGTCTGGATGCTCTCCTTGAGTTCACCTTCAGATGACTGTTAATCTGCCAGTGTTGTTGGCAGGTAGATCAGGAAAATTAAAGTTATGACTCAAATATTGCCAACTTCCTATAATTCCCTGGATTTTTAAAAAATTCCTCTTAGGGAAGAAAAAAAAAGAGACCAAAATTCCAGAATATGTGCATTGATATATATATTTGTATAAAAATACATTTCTTAGAAGAAACAAGGTTAAAACATAAAATTTCAAATCTTTGCTCATGACACTTTTAAAAAAGACAATGGTCATCTGGAGCTGCCTAATGGCATCACAATGTCCTTAAGGATTTTTGCAAAGAAAGACTGGGAAAACTTAAAGGGTTTTTGTTTTCCACAAACCCTATTACTAAGAAAATAAGCTGCATAGATTTCAGATTTATGCAGCTATGCATTTGTTTTCAGTGAAGGTCACAGAAGCTGTTCTTCTTGCTTCAGTTTTCTCCTAAATGAAACTCTTGCACTCAGTTATTCATTCATTCATTCATTCATTCATTTGTTTTTTAACTATTTTTGGCATTTATATGTGCCAGGCAGTCTTCAGGTTGCTGCTAATTGAGAAATGGACTAAAAAAACAATGCTGATATCATCCTAGTGCTTATACTCTATTGAGAGTCACAAAAAGTAAAACAAAAAAGAAATAAATCATTAGTGACATGGGCCATAAAGAAATATAAAGAGGGAAAGAAGCTAGAGTTTAATAATGAGAGAAGATATAGGAAGCATAAGGTGATCAGAAGAGGCTTCACTGTAAAAATTATATTTCATGAGAAATTCATGAGTGATGTGAAAGAGCAGCCTACGGGAGAGGAAGGTCTGCTTTACAAGTAGTGGGAAGAGCCAGGAGGTACATCCTGAATTAGCATTGCCACCAGAGATTAGTCACTTGTTTGGGGAAATTCCTGAAGATTGGTCTGGCTATGTTAAGCAAGCATACTTAGTTCTTTAGTTTTTCTTTTTGGTCTGACACACTATATATCCTGCCCATATATCCCCATTAATCATGGAAAAAATATCTTTTGGTTTCCTAGTGTGAGAAAGTTGCATAAATTGATGTACATCAAAAAGATAAGGTCAAAATCAGTAGTTTCTTTACACTAATAATAGTGTTTCGTTACACTGCAATCTGAGGAGGGAATCAAGAAAAAAAGTTCCATTTACAATGGCCACTGGAAGAATAAAATATCTAGGAATGAACTTAACTAAGGATGTAAAACACATGTACTCAAGCTACCTGACTTTAAAGCAGGGGTTCTTAACCAAGGATCCTTGAGCTTGAATTTAAATTAAAAAAAACATTATTCTTGTGGGAATGTGTTGGTGTGGGTGTGATGTATTTATAAAATAATACACAGTATAGTGTGGACTTAGTAAGGGGTCCATGGTTTTCACCTGACTGGCAAAGGAGGTCCATGGAACAAAAACTGTTAAGAACCCCTGCTTTAAAGCATACTATAGAGATACAGTGGGCAAAGCTGCATGACATTGGCACAAGGATAGAAATGTTGACCAATGGAACTGAATGGAAAGTTTAGAAACAGTCTCAGACATCTATGGCCAACTGATATTCCACAAGGCTGCTAAGACTCCTGAGCTGGGACAGAAGAGTCTCTCAACAAATGTTGCTGTGAGAACTGGATATCTATAGCCAAAAAAATGAAAGAGTATCCCTATCTCACTCCTTGTACAAATATTAACTCAAGATGGATCAAGAACCTAAATATAAGAGCCAGGATCATAGAACATCTGGAATATAATGTAGGGAAGTGTCTACATGATGTTGTGATAGGCAATGGTTTCATAAACTTTACACCCAAAGGATGAGTAAAGAAAGAAAAAAATGGATATGTGGGACCTCCTCAAAATTAAAAATGTTGATGCTTCAAAGGAGTTTGTCAAGAAACTGAAAGGACAGCCAACTCAATGGGAGAAAATATTTGGAAATGACATCTCTGATAAGGGTCTAATACCTAACTTATATAAAAAATCCTACAAATCAACAACAAAAAGACAAACAGCCCAATTTAAAAATGGGCAAGAGACTTGAACAGATATGATTCCAAAGAGTAAATACAGATAACAATAAAGCACATAAAAAGATGCTCAACATCACTAGCTATTAAGGAAATGCAAATCAAAAACTACAATGAGATATCATTTCATACCTACTTGACTGGATGCTATTAAAAACAAACAAACAGGACTACAAGTGTTGGAGGGGATGTGGAGAAATGCAAACACTCATTCACTGATGGTGGGAATGTAGAATGGTGTAGCCACTGTGGAGAACAGTTTGATGGTTCCTCAGGAAGCTAAGTATAGAATTCCCATATGATCCAGCAATCCCACTACTAGGTATATACCCAGAAGGATTGAAAGCAAGGACACAAACAAATATACACACACCAATATTAATAGTGGCATTATTCACTATTGTGGAAGCAAGCCGGATGTCCATCAACAGATGAATGGATAAAAAAATGTGGTATATACCTATGATAGAATACTAATCAGCTGTAAGAAGGAGTGAAGTATTGACACATGAGACAACATGGATGAACCTCAAAGACATAAATGTTGAGTGAAATAAGGCAGACACAAGGGGACAAATATTGCATGATCTCGTTGATATGAATGAAGGAAAGTGAGCAGAATCGTGGAAGTGAAGTGGGGAAGATACATTACCAGAAGATAGAAAGGGAGTAGAGATCAGTGAGCCAATGCTCAATCTATGCAGCTTTTATAATTAGGTTGCTTATAATGGTTTGGAAATGGATGGAGGTAATGGTGATGCAGTGATGAGAGTGTAGTTAACAGTGATGATGTGTGAGTGTGAACGTGGTTGTAAGGGGAAGTTTTGTACCACCCATGAGGCTAAAAGGAAAGTTAGAGGATAAAAAGGGCAACTGTATAATTCAGGGAACTCTGGGGTGGCCGAGGACTGTGGCTGGGAATATAAATATAAGAATGTTCTCTTAGGATCTATAACAAAGTCATGTCACTAGTACAGAGAGTTGATAGTGGAGTGATATATGGGGGAAAAAGCACCTAAAATATACTTCTATGAAATATGAATGTATTCATATTATCATGCATATATTTTCTCGATAGATGGAGACCCATGCGTTGGTTAATGAAATGTTGGGCTTACATCCTGGGGAAGCCCTGCTACTTTCTCAAATAAGGTGGTAGAAACATCTAGAGTGTATAGCTGTGCCTGAAAAAAGAAAATGGGGCTATATGCCAGTCCCTCAGTCTTAATGCTTATAATTATGAACCTTATTCCTGTAAAAATAAACGTTAGCCTAACTATGATTAATGCTAAGTGTTGCCTCCTGAAACCTCCTTATTGTTCAGGTATAGCCTCTCTCTGAACAAAATCAGCAAATAGACACACTACCTTTCCCCTAGTTAGGGCATGATTCCTGGAGATGAACCTCCCTGGCACTGAGGTATTATTACCAAGTGCTAACCAGAGATGCATTTGGAGAGGGACTTTGACCTAAAGGGGGGAACATTTAATAAAAAGAGTTTTTCTGGTTAAGATATTTCAGTGTGAGTCAGGAGGTCATTCTGGAGGGTATGGTTATACAGGTCTTACATTTTGATAAATGCCACAGTAGGTCTCATATAAGAGTGCTCCTGGGGCTCTAAGGACATCCAGACACCAGAGACAGGACCCATGACCTTATGAAATCAACACCCCATCTGCAGGCCCTATTTGGAAAAATATGATAATCTGTTTCCCCAGAGTAACATAGTTATACTCATTTACAAATCCCCTACTCATGATTCTTCTGTTCCTTTTATTTGAACCCATAATTTTCAAAATACCCATTAAATATATCTCTCATAGGCTTGAATCTTTGGATTGTTAATGAGCCCTCAATTCCCGCAGAGTTGTGGTCAACTCCTACTCTCCAGTTCTTTGGGCTTGTCTGGAACAATCATCAAAACAATGATGGACAAGTCTCATCACAAACAGCAAGGAGTATCTACGACTGCAGGCCAAGCAATTTCTTCCACCTGCCCCATGATCTCTAGAACCCCTCTTGTCCTGAAGCAGTCACAGTAGACATCATTCCCTCAGGATTGAGGAATGAGCTAACATGGGGGCGGGGAGAGTGTGGACACAGACCATCGTGGATTTATTGTTGCTGTGGCTATTGTCTTTTGTTAATAGAAGAACTTGTAACATTGATATAAAGGTAGTGGTTGCTAGGGATTCAGAAGGAAGAGGGAAGCCTGTATAGGTGAAATACAGGGCAGCATATTTAGGATGATGAAATTGCTCTGTATGATACTGCAATGATGAACATGTGACATTATACATTTGCCAAAGCCCATAAAACTGTACAGCACAAAGTGTAAACCACAATGTAAACTATAGACTTTGGTTAATAGCACTGCTTCAACATTAGTTTATCAATTGTAATAAATGTGCCACACTATTGTAAGGTATTAATAATAGGGGGAACTATGTGTGTGTTTATATGGGAATTTCCTATACTTCTGGTTTAATTTTTTTGTAAATGTAAATACAAAACTCCTCTAAAAATAAAGTTTATTATTACAAAAAAGATAAGGTCAAGTTAACTCCTAAAATTAATCTAGAAAATGCAGATGCATAGAAATTCAAAGGGAAAAAAATTAATTAATTCCTTAATTATACTTAATTCCTGTAAGTCTATCTTTCAAAATTTGTCTAAGGGAACAGTGATTACACAGAAAGCAGTGCATATCTTCTCAAGCAAAGAACTGTTCCAAAAGTAAACTAGATTTGGAACAACTGAAGATCAATTTCATAGAGTAAAAGGAGAATATTAATGGATATTATCTATAATTCAGCTTTGTCCCTAGCTAAAGTATATAGGGCAAAGTAATACAAGCACATACTATACTCCAAAATGTATCTATCCACTTTAGAATGGACTTGATTGAATGTCCAAATACGTTTTATTGTGATTGAGTATTGAAAATATCTTATTAGTAATAATAATACCTATTTCATTTTGTTTTCATTGAAATCCTATAAGGTTAAAAGTCCAGTCCCAATACTCTAATTTTATTGATGAGGAACCAAGATCAGAAAAGTAAATGATTCCATTTCTATGTAGTAAATATTTATGCTTTGACTGCTATGTGTCAAGAACTGCTGTAAATGATCAGAATACAACTAACAAATAACCAATGTTTCTTTTTCATAAAGCTCATAAACTAGCAGATGAAACAAACAAATATACAAATAAGTCAAGCACACTATAGTGTTGTTAGAAAGTTAGGTACAAAGCACTAGGTGGCCACAGATTAGAGTATGATCTCTATTATTCTTTCAGGGTCAAAGAAGGACATGTACCTGAACACGCTGCTTACATGGAAAGCAACCACTTGGGAGATAAATTAAGCAGAAGGAAGGGAGGAGAGGAGAAAATATCATTAATTGAATCCCCACCATATGCCAGATAATCTGCTCATTAAGCTCTTCAAAACAAACCTGTAGGTAGGAATTAACATTCCCACTTTATAGATTAGGAAATGGAGCCTGAGAAAAGTCAATTCGCTTGCTGAGGATCACACAGTTAGCTTCCTGGGCTTGTTGCACTATTCTACTATATCTCACTAGACGAGTGCTTGGAGAGAACGTTATACAGCATGAAGAATGTAGATGGTGGAGGGTTTGGACTACATCAGTGCTGAAGACACTGCCAGTTCTCGGCTTCTGTGGTTTTGACTGATGGATGACCTGGCATCTGTTCTCAAAAGCACAGCCGTTTTTCTGGAAAAAGAAAAAAAAGACATGATGCATGAGAGCATAAAGTAATAATCCTGTTATCTTTTACCTAATTGTTATGGAATCAAACCATCTTAAAAACAAATGTAGACAAAAAAAGAAACAAAAGAAGAAAAACAAAAGAAAAAACAACAACAACAAATGTGCCAGGTGTTACGGTCAGTGTATTAAAGTTTTTTCCCCTAATATTGGGAGGAAATGATCACATTATTTTATTTCAATAAAAATGTTTTTCCCTGAGAGTAGGATATAAATGTTGACTACAAAGTACAAATGAATAGGCCTGTAGTCTCTGTATTGAAAAATATAGTGCAGTAATCAAAAAAATCTTGGCATTGGATATAGCTCTAGGTAAATCCTATATATATCATATGTAGACAGGGTATTATGGTTGTTAAAAACATGGGTTCTAGAATTGGAATATCTGTATTTAAATCATGAATTTATCATTCAAATTCTGTACAAACTTGCAAAATACAGACTTTTTTGTAACTCAGAGTATAGTAGTTAAAAAAACAAACTTCAAAGTCAGACCTGATTTATTATGCCACTCTGATACACGATGGCTGTGACCATGTGGTCAGTTTACAAGCCTCTTCTGTGCCTCCATGTCCTCATCTGTAAAACAAGGATAATTCTAGTACCTATCTCATGGTGTTGTTGGTTAAAAATACATATAAAATACTAAGAAAAGCTTGAGGCACATGATCTTAAATCAATAAATGTCAGCTAGTGCAAAATATAGAAGATATATCCCTTTCATAAGAGGGTGAAAAAGGCTTCCCAGCCAATGGGGAGGCGTAGAATTTGGGAAACATAAATTTAAATTCTATCCTTTATGTAGAAAGCACATCCCATCTTAATAATTATTCCTAAATTCATATAAAAGTAATAAATCCAACATTATCAGAGGAAGGAGGGATGGAAGGAAGGAAGGAAGTGGGGAGGGCAGGAGGAAGGAAAGAAGGAAGGAAGGAAGGGAGAGAGGGAAAGGGAGAGAGAAAGGGAAGGGGAGAGAGAGAAAGACAAAGAAGGGATGGGAAGGAAGGAAGGAAGAGGAAAAGCAAGAGCTGGGAAGAACTTTCAATCCCACTTTCATAGATCTGGACATATCACGGTAGATGATTTTGATTATAATAAAAACTATTTTAAAACATTAAAATGTTTTCAATATGGAGCACTTAAGATCTAAATAATTGTGGTCTAGACCTAGAAATATGCAAGAATATTGAGAAAAATATAAGCTTTCTCCTTAAAATTCATGTCTGTCTTGAAATGTCGTGTTTCCAACCTTTTGAGGATGCTGTAGTTTGTGACTAAAGGTTTCTCTGTGTCCCAGTACTTGAACGAATGCATCAATAATTATGTGACCTAACTCAAGTGCCACAATATCGAGCACTGAAATCTGAAATTAATTTTCTTTCCTATTGTTACTTCCTACTCAGGTAAGTGAGCTGTCTAAGACACTGCTAATGTATTAAGGTGTATGTCTAATTATGCCATTAATATTGATTTGGGCATGGGTAGTTTTAACACATATATTGGGCTAATTATAATCTAATAATTATGAGATAGACAAATGGTTACCAAATTTGACTGAACAGTGCATTCTAACTGCCACCACTATGGAATGCAGAGATGTCAGAGAAATTTACCAAGAAGGAGCTATTCTTAGTAAAACATTAATTGAATGCAAGGAATCCAACATGGATCTTATTAGAAAACTGTCTAGACTCAGAGGAATGACATGGGCAAAAATATTGATTAAAGGTTGTGTGCTGAGCTTGTAAATATGTTGGGAAGACAGAGAAACAATCACTCCTTTGTGGTTAAGAAACCATTGTCACTTTATATCAGAGACAAGAATAATCAGCATTTCCTAAGGAAGGTTTCATTTTCCGATGAGCTATTATCTCTGTGGTCTTCTTTATCACAACCCATGTAGAATGAGGCCACCCATAGGCACAAGGAATAAATGAGTTTCTGAAGGCTTGTTGAGAGCTAGATGGAGTTATTTAACATCTGGAATTCTGTGACATTGCTATTTATGTCAGTTTTTCTGCATTTGTTTCTGCCTAAGACAGGTCTGTGGATATGATAATATAATAAGACATTCTTATGAAAATATATAAATGTGAACTCCACAAGGGAATGATTGGAAGTGGAAGAATTTGAAAAGGAAGTCATGATTAAGCCAACCATCAAAATTATGATGGACAAAGTCAGGATTGGCAGAGAATATAAAGGGGGAACTTTGGACTGGCAGAGTGAACACAGGGAAACGTATTTTGTGAGACACTGAGTGGGCAGAAAGGCTGGTTTGTAAGGCATGGTTGTAGCATGTGAATGAAGGTAGAGGAAAACTACTCTTTGAGGAGGATTTTCATCCTACACAGTCTTCAGAGTGGAATTCCAGTTGGCCAATTTATTATGTGACTTTTTAATTGTGAGCAGTGCATGCAAGTAAGATATCAGTGCTGTAATTTTCTTCTGCACAACAGAGCCTAACCTTTCTCTGATATATTGAAGGAATAATTAATTAAAATGCCCCCAAAGCAATTTGAGCATAGGCCCAGCCTACAGGACTTGCCCATATGTTACTCATTAAATCCCTCATAATAAAAAAAAAAGAGAGAGAGAGAGAAAGAGAGAGAATATCCGCAAGCGAATCACTTACCTGTCTGTGTTAAGAAAGGAATTAGGCTAAAATGAGACACCATTTCACATCTTATAGAATGACCATCATTAAAAATTCAGAGAACTACAAGTGCTGGAGAGGATATGGAGAAATACGAACATTCCTTCACTGTTGGTGGGAATGGAAAATGGTGCAGCCTCTGTGGAAGACAGTTTTGTAGTTCCTCAAGAAGCTGAATAAAGAGCTGCAGTATAATCCAGCAATACCGTTAACAGAAATACATTCAGAAGAACTGAAAGCACGGATATGAACTAACATTTGCACACCAATGTTCATGGCAGCATTATTCACAATTTCTAAACTATAGAAACTGCCCATGTGTCCATTAATTGACGAATGGATAAACAAAATGTGGTATATACATACAATGGAATACTATTCTGCTGTGAGAAGAAATGAAATTGGGAGGCATATGACAACATGGGTGAACTTTGAAGACATTATGCTGAGTGAAATAAAGCCACACAGAAAAGGACAACTATTTTATGGTTTTACTAATGTGAACTAAATGTGATGAGTAAACTCACAGAGGTAAATTCTAGAATATGGGCTACTAGGAGCTAGAATGAGGGTTGAGAATGGAACCTATTGCTTAATGTATGTAAAATTTTTAATAAGGTTTATTGTAAAAGTCTGGAAATGAATAGAGTTGATGGTAACACATTATAGTGAGTATAACTAACACTAATGATTTATAAATGTGTTTGTGACTGAAAAGGGTAATCTGTGGACATAAATGTCAGTTGAAAGGAAGCTAAAGAATAATCTAGGTACTGTATAACAGTGATTTTGGTGGTGAATGGAGATTGTGATTTACAGTATAAATATAAAAATGCTCTTCTTTTACAAAGTGTTAAAAATATGGTGATACATGGGAAAATTACAGCTAATGTAACTTACAGAAGATACTTAAGAGCAATATTGTAACATTGTTGCAGCAATAGCAGAGAAGATATTGTATTGGTTCTAACTGACAACAATAGGGGAGTGTGGCAGTGTGAAATCCTTTATGAATCCCCAAAAGAGAAAGATTATGTTTCATGTTTTTGAACCAATCCATTCCTGTGGGTGTGAGAACCGTTTTGATTAGAGTATGTGAGTGAGGTGAGACACAGGATGAGTCTCTGACCACTTGCTGGGTCTGATATAAAAAGAGACACAAAGAGAAAGACACACGGGGAAAAGGGAGCTGCCATATTTGATCCTGCCATGTGAGAGAAAGGACTCCAGGTTCAGCTATAGCTGCAGAAAGGCAGAGAAGCCGAAAAAGACTGCAAAAGGAGGACTGGAAAGAGACAAGCCCTATTCCTCGTTGCCCACAGCTAAGCTCCAGGATACAGTAGATTCTGGAGGGGAAGGCACAGACCTTGGCAGAGATCATCGGCCATCTTGCTTTACTACCTGGCAGCTGACTTTGGTATGAAAGCATCTCTGATGGTTTCTTGATTTGGATATCTCACAGCTCCAGAACTGTAAGCTTTTCCCCAAATAAATTCTGCATTGTAAAAGTAAACCCATTTCTGGTACTTTGCATCAGCAGCCCTTTGGCAAACTAAAACAGAGTGTATAAGAGGGTATGGGATTTTTCCTTTTGGAGTAATGAAAACATTCTAAAATTGACTGAGATGAGGACATCACAACTCATGATGAAAATGGGAACCACTGAGTGTACACTTTGAATGAATTGTACAAAGCAAGTGACTGTAGAACACAGTGAATACTGTGGTGGAAAATGGACTGCAGTTAACAGAAGAAATATGAGAATGCTCTCATGAACTATAACAGATATATAGTACTAATGCAGGGTGTTAATAATCGGGTGGGATGGAGGAAAAATATACCAAATGTGAGATATGAGCTCTAGTTAGTAGGAATATTTTGATGATGCTCTTTCATAGTTTGTAACAAATGTTTCACAACAATGCTCTCGATGGTGGGGTGATGTATGGGAGACCTGTGTGATGATGTACATGTTTGTTTTGTAAGTTCACAACTTTTATTATAAACTTACTGTTTATGTATGTTCATTTATGAGTGATACACCTGAACAAATTTTTAAATGAAAAAAAAAAGAAAGGAATTAGAACATAATGTTTACATTTTATAACTGTAAAGCCAATTGGACTAAGAGTATCATATTAGGATTAGCTATAGTCCAAAATACTATAAAGTTTTAGGTTGAGGAAATAGTTAAGACTTTTCATGCTTATCATTTTCTGTATATAAAATTAAATGTTTTCTCATCTGCATGGTAATGAATATGAAATATGAGATTTCAAAAGGCTTATATTGAGCATTAAAATTATTTTTATTGTAAAAATGTTTGACTGAAGTCTCCTATTCCATTGTCAGCAATAAACTAGCATTCAACTTATTGAGTGGAGAAACAGATTAAAAATTAAAATTGTTTTTTTTTTCTTTAAAAATGGGGAAAGTTCAGATTTTATGCTGAGTTTCTCTATTAGTCAGGGTTCTCTGGCCAAGCTGATGTGAATATAACCATCAGTCTCCTTTACAGGAAATATACGTACTTAGAGCATGGTCCCAACTATTTGGATGAGTTCATATTGCAAAAGGACTTCCATCAATCTTTCTGGGTGAGAGGAAAGCCAAAGGAGGCAGCACTTTGGAAACCAGTACAGAGATATGGGGTGAAAGTGAAGAGCAAATACCTCCCATCCTCCATGGAACATGACAGCAAAGCCAAGCTGAGCAGCAAACCACGGATGTGTACTTCCCGGAGCAGGTGAGATTTCATGATGTGTGTATGATTCTGCCAAAGCCATGCATTGATTTCACTTTATTTTTTCATTTTTCTCACCCTCAAAGAGCAGCTGCTTCCGAAGATATAAGATTATTTAAGATGTGAGGAGCAAGTTCTTTAACAAACTCCCTCACCCTTTCCCACTCTTAACCAATAAGTATTTGTCTAATTGGGTTGGAGACTGGAGTGGAACACATCACCAGTAAAGACTTTTAAAACTCTTTGTGTGCACATTTTTTTTTCTTTTTAAGTTAGAGTGCAGTGGTTCTCAACTGGTAGTGATTTCGCCTCCAGGGGATATTTAGTGATTTCTGCAGACATTTTGTTTATTCTGATTGGGAGGAGTGCTACTGAGATCTAGTGGTAGAGGCCAGGGATGCCATTGAAACCCCTGCAATGCACAAGACAACACACTCCTTGGCAACAAAGAATTATCTGACCCTAAATGTCAGTAGCATCTAGGTTGAGAAACCTGGAGTTAGAGTGAACAAACTCCATAGAAATCAAGGCATTTAGACCCAGTGGAAACAATAAAAAGTGCCCTGTAATTCCCATAGTCTTAGCAGGATGACAGTGCTTCTCACAGTTAAAATCTTTTCCAAAGAAATATGTTGCAAGTGTTCAGTGAACAAATTAAGGTGTAAGGCAGTTACAAGAGGTAAGGATTGACTTTGACGTACTTCACAGGAATCTGACTGATTTTGTCACCTTATCATTGGATTTGGAAATCTAATATAGCATTTGCATGTGTAGGATTTATCATTTGCAGAAATGGCATCTGAATTTTAGTAACTTACTCTCTTGAGGCCATCAGATGTTCCTCTGAGACCTGGTGTTCCAATCTTCAATTGGGGTTGAAGAGGTCCCAGAGAAACTGAAGATATTCTATTGTGTAACACTTTTACAATAACTGTTAAAATTGGAAATTGCCTGAACATTTCCTTATTTCGTTTAAAAATTGTGGCAGCTTCCATTCCCCATGCCATATTTTGATCTTTAGTCTGATGTGGTCTTCCATTTATTCTACTACACATATTTGCTTCATAATGACACTCTGCCAAACTGAAAATTGAAACCTGTGTAAAATATTCATAAAATATAAAACACTTTACATAATAACAATAGAAAAGCTCCTTTCCCAGAGGAGTTGATATAGATTGGTAGATGAAGATGCTTAAGGATAAATTGCTGTCGGAAATATGGACACATTCTCATAGGGGCTGGTGGAAGCTAAAGATACATTACTTCAACACATGCGTTTCTGAAAGCAGATCACCTAAAACAATGAAGAAGTGATGAGAAGTGAGAAAGTTAAGTCCTTGATTTATTAAAAACATCTGCATTCAAAAGATGAAAATATGGGAATTTCAAGTCATTATGAAAAAGTCTTTTGCTTGTTTTATAAAAGTAGGGTTTAAGCAGGTTGGCTATAAATTTTGATAACGATGAAAGTGGCAGTGTCTTTGTTATAGTTCCTCTTTATAGATAGATTAAATAGAGAGACAGATTAATAGCTATATCAATAGATAGATGATAGATGGGTGAGTGTGTGTACATGAACCATGCAATTTCATAGCAGAAGCTGTGACAGTCTCTTAGATTTCTTTCTTTCTCCAATGTATTTGTGAGAAAACAGAGTCCTCTTAAAAATGAAATTTGAAAATCTCTAAAAATTGATTTAGGTGTCATTTTCAGCCATGATTATTTTTAAAAGTTAGTGCTAAAGTGCACTAACTGTAAGGGGTGCAGGTTTTTTGAAGTCTGGGAGCCCTGGGGTATTTTCTTCTTATTCATTTGGAGGCAAGCAGACATTGTTGTTTTTGCTGAGGAATATACCATCCCTTTTGAGATTGCATTTTCATATTTCAACCACTTGCTGTAACCTTGAGGAGATTTTGTGTGTGCTGAGGAATGAGCACTTTTGTTGTATCCTGTTTCCCAATCCTCTCCTCTGTGGGGACTGTTTAGCCATAAGCATAGTATGCTGCTAGTGAAGAGAATTGGCCTCTGGTCCATGAGCATGCTTTTGCTCATTTCAAAAGTGATTTAGAATTGTTTATTCATTCTCTCCCCTCTCATATTACTATCTCAGAGAAAAGCAGCAACTTCTCATTTTCTCAAATCAAGTCCCAGGTGTCATCCTGATTCATGTTCCCTTCCACGCAACCCCCACATCTGGTTATCAAGTTTCTTTCTAATCTCGTTTTAGTCTCCTCCCTATAAGAAGTGGAAGAAGCATCTTTGGGTTATAGAGAAAGGCACCCATAGTTATTTGGGAGATACCAACTGCAGAAGGATCAAACTTGCAGATGAATATGAAACAGATTATTACAGATCAGATCACTCCTTCATTTGTAAGGGAAATATACACAGTTATACTCAAAACCAGTTTCTAATCATAGAAAACCTGTGAAATTTAGGAAATCTCTCAGTGTCTCCCACATACAATATGACTGAATCTTTTAAAAAAACAATACTTATGTAAACATACAGTAAAATAGGCCACAGTGAAAGCTTGCCAAATAAAGCTCATTATTATCAGCAAAGATCTCTGCTTGTGCCACATTTATCTTATAAATTTTATCTGACTCATATGGGACAGATATTTCTATTGAGGAACTGTCTCCAAAGGATTTTTGTCTTGTTTTAAAAATGGTTGGACTTAGGGGAAAATGTGTGGAGGTTTCCATTTGGAGAAAAACATCTTCCAGATCCTATTCCAATTAATGTGCCAGTAGATCCAGCTTTTTACCCAAATAATTTTATAGGATGACTTAAGAAACCTTTTATAATGTAGAAGTTTTAAATTGAAGGTTATATTATATTTAGCATCAAATACATGCCTAGTTGTGTACTAAGCAGTGTAGATTATACCAGGGTTTCTCAACCTTGACACAATTGATATTTGAGATTGGTTAATTTTTTTTTGGTGGGGTTGGGGGCTGTCCTGTGCATTGTGGTAAGCTTAGCAGCATCCCTGGTCTCCACCCAGCAGATGCCAATAGCCCCTTCCCCCATAGCGACAATCAAACACTTCTCAAATGTCTCCTGGACCCCAAAATCATTCCAGGCTGAGAACCCCAGGATTATACTAAAGTAGAAGACAGGCTTGGTATCTTTAAAAGCTTAAAAACTTATTTATGGAAAAAAAACATACCCATGACAATAGACAAATATACATATTATGCTTATGTACAATGTATGAACAATTATTTTTTAACATATCACAGTGCCATATAATATGAAAAAGCATATTAAAATAGCAATATTAAAGAAGTAAAAGTAGGGCAAGTTGGGATGAGCATTCTTTAGACCCTAAGGCATTGTCTCCCAAATTTTATAGCATGCATTAGAATCACCTCAGGAGCTTTTAGAAATACAAATTACTGGGCCTTTCCCCAGAAATTCTGCCTCAGTATTTTCCTGTAGAGCCCAAGGATTTGTAGCTCTAACACGTTCTCAGGTGATGCTGATGGTACTGGCCCAAGACACACTTTGAGAACTACTGCCTTAAGAGATAATAGGCTAAAACAGGGGTTCTTAACTTTTTTTGTTCCACAGACCCTTTTGCCAGTCAGGTGAAAACCACAGATCCCTTACTAAGTCCACACTATACTATGTATTATTTAATAAATTTATCACATCCGCACAAACATTGAAAAAAAACATGGGGAAGAGTTTTTTCCAATATCCAACAGTTTATTCATGGAACACATGTGCCTTCCACTGAGAAATTGATAGGATGGTCATAGATCTGGAAAAACAAATTGAAAAACGAGACAAATATAGCTGGAGGTGTCCTTATAATGATGATGCAGATATAGACTACATTAATGAAAGGAATGCCAAATTCAATAAAAAGACTGAAAGATTCTATGGGAAATATACAGCTGAAATTAAACAAAATTAGGAAAGAGGAACTGCTGTCTAATTCTCCTTTAGGAAGTGCTTTTAGAAGCTTGGGAATGGAGTGAAAATTTCTGCTAGTAAATTGAAATTCTTAAAAAAAGACAACAGGACTCAATCTATACCTTTTCACTCAGCATTTAAAAATAAATGTTTTTTTCTGAAATGTATACTTCCATGTATATTTCCAATTTTTTATGCTTGGCTATAAGATGTATTTCTTGTAGGTACTTGTTTTGTAAAAATCTACTTTGTATAAATTCTAATTATATTATTTTTCTATGTAAAAAAAAAGAATAATGGTTTTTTGAATTTTAATTCAAGCTTATTGACCCCTTGTTAAGAACCCTGGGCTAAACAGATAGGTTGAGTGGGAAAAAGGCGTTATCACCTGTTTAGAGTTGGGTCACAGATGGAAGAGTTGGAGTTGGGTGCGTCAGTGTGTGTATATGTGTGTGTGTATATATATATATTCTGGTATACACATACACACACGTGCACACCTACATATTAGTTATATGTGTGCCCCACCAGTAAAATGTAATCATTGCATTGTCAGAAGAACCTCACCCCTCAAAACCATAACTTTTTGTATCTTAAATCCTAAGCTCAAATCACCACGTCTATTGCGTTATTTGCTGAAGTTTCCACTGAATGCTCCAGGTGCATAATGTGACTCATTGCTGAAAAGATTATTAACATGAACATTGCATACAGGCCACATCCAATTTAGGTTCTGAGCAAATTAGCCAGAACCCAGAACATTAAAGGAATTCAATAAAGGTTGACTCAAAATTAATTATCTAAAGTTTCAAAGGCATGTTCTTTCCACTGTGACTTATACTGTAGTTTGCTTCCTATATTGTTTCTGTGGGAGTATTTTCATACTTAAACCATTTAATTGTTTATATTCTTTTTATATGATAGGTAAGCATATTCTTATTTTTATCTTGAATTTTGTCTAAGTCTTCTAACAAGAAAGAATCTACATATAAAATTCTGGTCAGAGCTGGCATCCTGGAGAAATGGATGAAATTGTGCAGTTGAATTTGATTATATCTTTATTAAGTGGCCTTTTCACCTCTTGGAAGTTTCCTCCATACATTGGTAGCTGTTGATGCTTAGTGGAACCTGGAAGACTGTCTTGTTGTTCAGAATCCAACAGAAAACCATGGAAGTCATTGTCAGAATGTTGTTCAGGCTCCGAAGGACTGACTGAAAATTGTCAAATTTACTTGACATGAAGTATTGGTAAGAGTTGACTCTCTTTTTGGGGATATTTCCACTGTTAAATTCTTGGAAGTTATCTTCAGAAGCCTTTCCTTTCTGTTTGGTATTTATTTCTTGCAATAGTCTCTTGATTCCTTTATTTTATTACTATATCTGTTCACAGCCTCAGGCTGTGGAGGAAGATGGGGCTGTGGGGCCACCATGCTGTTCCTGAAATGGGGAAGGGGCTTCTCCCCTCCTGCAGGCTTGGGGCCACCAGCCTCCATTCTGTAAGAACTAATAAGTGGAATTACTTTTTAGTAAAACTGATATAAGTAACATATATAATAGAAGGAATACTGAAAAACTTTACAAATATGTGAAAATTAAATAACACACTTTTAAAAACCCAAAGCATGAAAGAAGAAATCACAAGGGAAGTTAGGAAATATCTTGAGTAAAATGAAAAGGAAAATACAACATACCAAAACTTAAGGGATACAGGAAAGGCTGTGCTGAGAGGGAAATTTATAGCCCTAAATGCATACATTAAATTTTTTTTAAAAATCTCAAATCATAAATCTAACCTCACAACTGGAGGATTTAGATAAAGAAGGGCAAACTAAACTCAGAGTGAGCAGAGGGAAGAAATTAACAAAAATTAGAGCAGAGATAAATAAAATTGGAAAAAAAAATAGAATCAATAAAACCAAAAATTAGTTCTTAGAAAAGATTAAAAAAAAATCCTTTAGCTAGTCTGAGAAAGGAAAAAAACAAAACAGAGAGAACAGAAAGAGCTAAAATCAGGTATGTCAGGGAGACCTTACTACTGACCCCAAAGAAATAAAAATGGCTTATAAGAGGTAACTGTGGCTGTCCATTAGACAGCCTTGATGAAATGGACAAATTCCTAGAAACACACAAACTATCTCTACTGACTCAAAAAGAAACTGAAGATCTCAAGAGTCGAGCAACTAGTAAAGAGTTTGAATTAGTAATCAAAAACTTCTCAACAAAGAAATACCCAAGACCAGTTGGCTTCACATGGGAATTCTACCAAATATTCCAAGAAGACTTAACACCAATCCTGCTCAAACTCTTACAAAAAATTGAAGAGGAGGGAACACTCCCTAACTCATTCTATGAAGCCAACATCACTCTAATAACAAACCCAGATAAAGATACCATAAGAAAAGAAAATTAGACCAATATCCCTTATGAATACAGATGCAAAAAATCCTCAACAAAATACTAGCAAACCAAATCCAATAGCACATTTAAATATTTATACACCGAGATCCAATGAGGTTTATTCCAATTATGCAAGGGTAGCTCAACATAAGCAAATCAATTAATGTAGTATACCACATAAAAAGAATGAAGAGGAAAAAATGCAATCACCTTAATTGACATAGGAAAGGCATTGACAAAGTCTAGTAGCCCTTCTTGATAAAAACACTTAGAAAACTGGGAATAGAAGGAAACTTACTCAACATGACAAAGGGCATTTATGAAAAATCCACTGTTAAATTCATACTAAATGATAAAGGACTGAAAGCTTTTCCTCTAAGATCAGGAACAAGTCAAGGATGTCCACTGTCACCATGGCTGTTCAGCATTGTACTGGAAGTTCTAGGCAGATCAAGAAAAAGAAATAAAAGGCATCCAAGTTGGAAAGGAAAACGTAAAACTTTCCCTATTTGCATATGACATGTTCTTCTTTACAGAATCCTGAAAAATCTACAACAAAGCCACTAGAGCTAATAAATGAATTCAGCAAAGTGGTGGGGTACAAGATTGATATGCAAAATTCAGAAGAGTTTGTATATAGTAGTAATGAGCAATCTGAGGAGGAAATCAAGAAAAAATTCCATTTACAATAGCAACTAAAAGAACGAAATATCTAGGAAAAAATCTAACCAAGGATTTAAAGAACTTCTTGCTGAAAGAAATCAAAGAAGACCTAAATAAATGGAAGAACATTCCATGTTAATGGGTTGAAAGACTAACTATTGTTAAGATGTCCTTCCTACCCAAAGCAATGCAGATTCAACACAATCCCAGTAAAAATCCCAACAACCTTCTTTGTAAAAGTGGAAAACCAATCACCAAATTTATGGAAGAATAAGGGGCCCTGAATAGTCAAAGCCATCCTGAAGAAGAACAAAGTTGTAGAACTCACACTTCCCAAACTTAAAACTTATTACAAACCCATAGAAATCAAAACAGCATGGTACTGGGACAAGGACAACCATACAGACCAACGGAATCAAATTGAAAGCTTAGAAATAAACCCTCACATCTATGGCCAACCAGTTTTTGACAAGGGTTCCCCACTACACTCAATTTGGAAAGAATACCCTCTCAACAAGTAGTTCTGGGAAAACTGGATATCCACATGCAAAGGAATGAAGAGAAACCACTACCTCACACTTTATACAAAAATTAACTCAAAATGGATCAAAGACCTACATGTAAGAGCCGGAACTATAGAATAAAACTCTTAGCAGAATTCTTAGGGAATTCTGCTTCAAGACCTTGTATTAAGCAATCGTTTCTTAGACCTTACACCAAAAGCATGAACAAAAACAACAAAAAAAGATAAATGGAGCTTTACAAAATTTAAAACTTTTGTGCATCACAGGACTTTATCATGAAAGTAAAAAACAACCTCTAGAATGGGAGAAAATATTTGGAAACCACAATCTGATAAGGCTTTAATATCTAAAATATATAAAGAAAACTTACAACTCAACAACAAAAAGACAAACAATCTAATCGAAAAATGGGCAATGCACTTGAATAGACATTTCTTCAAAGAAGGTCTACAAATGGGCTAAAAGCACATGAAAAGATGCTCGCCATTAGGGATGTGCAAATCTGGACCATAATAAGATAGCATTTTCTACTAGAATGGCTACTATTAAAAAATGGAAAATAACAATGGTTGGAGAGGATATGAAGAAATAGAAACACTTGTTCATTTGTGGGAGTGTAAAATGATGCAGGCTCTCTGGAAGACAGTGTAGTAGTTCTTCAGAAAGTTAAACAGAATTGCCATATGATCTGGCAATTCTATTTCTAGGTATATACCCAAAAGAATTGAAACTAGGAACTTGAGCGAATATTTTCAACAGATCTTCATTAGCAGCATAATTGTCAAAAGATGGTAGAAACACAAGTGTCCATCCATAGATGTGATAAATACACACAAGAGATTACTATTCAGTCATCAAAAGGAATAAAGTTGTGATATATGACAACCTGGATGAACCTTGAAGACACCATGTTGATTGAAATAAACCAGGCACAAAAGAATAAATATTGCATGATTTCTCTGATATTAAATGATTGGAATAAGCATATTCATAGAGTAAGAAACTAGAATCTAGGTTTTCTGGGGCTGGAGTGGGGCTGGAGAATGAGAACTTAGTGCTTACATAGTACAGAATTTCTATTTGGGGTGATGGGAAAGTTTTGGTAATGGATGGTAGTGATGGTAGCACAACATGGTGAATGTAATTATCAGCTCTGAATTCATATCTGAATGTACTTAAAAGGAGAAAATCTAGGTTGAATATATGTTACTAGAAAAAAAAATTAAGAGAAAAAGCTGCGATCTGCAATCAGACCAGACACACATGGATTTTAGAGGACTAATAGCCCACCCTGGCACAGCAAGCTGCACCAGGAGCTCAGACTGCAGTGGTCACAGTTCCCTCGGCTGCTGTTGGTGGATGGGTGTCTATAGCTGCTGCATGAAAGTCACTGATATTTACCGTAATTTACCAGCCTCTTTCTCCAGCTATTCCTTGGATACTGCACAGTGTTCCACTAGACTCCAGAATTTCAAAATAGTTGATTCTGCCATTTCAATAGTTGTTTGGTAGAGGGACAGACTCCTGGAGCTTCCTATTCTGCCATCTTCCCACAATCCTCTTCTTGTTTTATTTTTAAAGATAGTTTTATTATACATTTTGTGTCCTTAAAAAACATATTTTAATTTAGTTTTTTAAAATATTCTAATTAAACTATCATGCTCTATGTAATTTTTTAGGAGTATGGTTTTCATTTAATATTATGCTTCCAAAACATAACTTTATTAACTGTTGCTATGGTTACTTCATTTTGACTTCTGAATCCATTGTGTAAATATCCTACAGTTTATTCATCCACTCTTTTCTTGATGGCCATTTTGGTCATTTCCAGATTTCAGTTAGTGTGAACAGTGCTTCTGTAATAATCATGTACACATCTCTTGTTGTACATGATTTTCTCTTGAAAATGCTGCATCCAAGAGTATGTGAAAGTTCAAGTTTGGGAGGTAGTGACAAGGTGTTTTTCAAGGTTGTTGCACAGTTTACACTCTCACCAGGAATATATAAGACATTCAATGGATGCATGTTCTCTCTGATGCCTGGTATGTTCAGACATGTTATTTTTTTGCTAGAGAGTAGGATGGTATCTTGTTTTGGTCTTGATTTGAATTTCCTCATCACTAATGCTGAGCACCTCTGTATATATTAATTGGATATATATTTCCTGTTCTGTGTAAAGTTTTTCCCATTTCTCTACAGTGTTTCTTTGGGCTTTACATATGCATTTGAAAAAGGTTTTTATAGACTCATGATACTAATCTTTTCTTGGTTGTGTATATTGTGAATCTCTTTTACCAATTTTTAGCATGTTTTTTAAGTGCTATTTAATATTTTTTATTTTAATTTAAAAGTATATACATATGTATATGCATATGTATAGTATATGTATATGTATATGTATATGTATATGTATATGTATATGTATATGTATATGTATATGTATATGTATATATCTGTTCTCTCAGTCACCAACTGATCTTCTTGTTAATGGAATTTCAGTCTGATTTCTTAAAACTCCTATCTTGAACATACCTCTGCTAAATCATTTATGCTTCTCTTCATTGACCACAAACCCAGAAAACAGTTCTACTAAGGCTATGTTCCCTCCTTTTTCCTTTCAAATTTAAACCATTTTTCACACTGCCTCCTTGTCTTTTCTTTTGCATAAATGCATTGGCCATAGGCCCTGGATTTTGTTGGACTTTCCTGGATGTCCTCATAGGTATCTTCATAGGTGGTGGTGTCCTCAGAGATACCTTCAACTCATCCCTCTTTTGTTCACTGACCTCTGATTATTAGATTGGCTCTACACGACTTCTTAAAAATATAGCTCATTACAATATCAAATTCTTATTAATTTATGTAAGATGCAATTTTAACCCTTGATCACATGCTATTTTCCATTGTTATTTACCATTTGGTGTGTAAGCCTTTTCTTCTCAAACGAAACATGGAGTGGTACTGGTCATAGGCTATTATACTATCTATATCCTTTATAGCATCTTGTACAATGCACTATTAATTGAATGATAAACATTTTGCTGACGGAGTAAATGCTTCTGTAACCTGTAACTGAATTAAAATCTCAATTCTTTATTTAAACAAGTCAGGTATCAATAAAAATCAAGTGAAAGAGGAAATTTTGAATCAGAACTTACTCCTAAATACCATCAAATCATATTGACTTTCTACTTGTATGCATACTCCTGTTATGCTTATGTATCATTTTATTTTTCCTATTTCATTAATATATTATTAGATGTTTCATATAAGATAGAACTTCCCATGATTCTTACTTTATTAGTTAACTCTGTGGCCCATATTCAACCCCTTCTCATTTTTAATATCAATTGTGTGTGCACGTATGTTTGCATATTTCCGAGATAGATGAAAGATGAAAAGGACTTAAAGGGGAGGAAAACTCAACATCCGTGGGAGTATCCAGGAATGTCTGGGTTGTAAAGTAAAGCACGCAAACATTTATCTCATGTAGAGTCAGGCACAGAATTAATGAGATAATTTTCCTGCTAGGATTTACTGGTTTTCAGAAGCTTGGGAAACTTTATTTCAGGCAGTGAATTATCTGACCAAGGATGATTATCAGATTTATTACAAATGTTATTTTACACAAACATTAAGAATGTAAGTGAAATACCATCTAGTGCTGGCTTCCTGCCAATTTAGAATGAGACTCATAATAAGGAGAACATTTAGTATTTATTGTAGTATGCTTAATTGTCAAAGCTTACAGAGTAAAGTGCAAGAGGAAATTCCATCCTAAAGCTTCTCCCATAAATGATCGCTCTGGGGAATTGCATTGGACTATCAAAATCTATCAGTGGCAAGGTTATAAAAAAAAAAAGAACCAGTTTAACAGTCCATATGGTATAGTTCTAAGATAACCAGAAGAAGAGTATCTTATCTTCTACTCACTGGTGAATTACCTCATTACTCTGAATCTCAATTTCCTCACTTGTATCCTGGGATGGTCATAATACAGGAGCTATCAACATCACAGTCTTTCTAAAATAATCAATGTCAATGTCTGTGATACTGTAAACCCAAATATATTTACTGTTATTGCTCTTTCCTTGATGACTTCTTTTTTCTTCAGGGTGTAACTTCAGTGGGCCTAAGGCCTTGACAATTTCCAAGGAACCATAGGCCTTGTCAAGTTCCAAAGAACCCAGCCTGCCGTAGCCAAGGTAGTGAAATATGGAAGTGACTATGCAAAGAACCCGTCAGGACCCATGATCTCGGCACTAAATGCAATTCGGTGGCTAGGTCTTCATAAATAAAATCCCCTCCCAAGCATGGAAACATGGACTGCCAGGCTGAGGCTCCAAACATGGAAGCATGGACTGCCAGGCTGAGGCTCTTCTGACGCAGCTCTGTTTGAATTTCATAGGCAGTTTGAAGGTGACTGTCATTTGACTCTCCCCTTCCAAAATGTAATTACCACTGCATCTGTTGTGATGCAGTTCATGAAGAAGGAGCTGCCCCTGCTTCACTGTTGTTGAGGATGTTGCTTTCTCTTATTTATCCTTGGGCAATGGCTTCCTGCACAGCTTCGCTGGCCATCACACTCAAGCTGTTAGATGCCTCCCAGGTTTTGTCTCGCAGCAAACACTGGCTGCTGCCTGAAACAGAAGCTGAGGGAGCAGTTGCTATTCCCCATCCACCAGTCTCTCTGCAGGAGTGGAAAAAGAATGGGAACGACTTTGATTCAGTGACTTGTATCTGTGTTGATAACTCACAGAATATGTTTGTTCATCAGTAGATCATGCTTCTCCTGAATTGTTTTACCAATTGTCAATTCTGTTTCGTGGACTGTGAGAGAGTTTGGCTTTCTTCCTTTATCTTTATTTCACTTGCTTGCTTGCTTTTTCATAGACCCTTCATTATTTTCTTAATAAAATATGCATATATTAAGCAGGTAGAGTTTTTGTTTTTGTTTTTAATTCCTTGCTTTACCCTAGTGGGATCATTTGTTTTGACATCAAGGAACACCTTAACCCTTAAGCTGTCTAAGTGCATAATTTAGCAACAGAGTTAAGACAATTGATTTAGTGAGGCTCTCTTATTCAACACAAATCTCTACCTGATTTGAGGGCAAAGTTCATTAAATCTCCATGACCTATTAAGATTATTCAGAAGTTACCAGAATGCCTTCATGTTAATTTTCCTTCTCTAGGTAAGATTTTAGACAGTGAAACAGAGCATAACATTATGTCAAGACCCCAGGGAAATAAATGGGCCTTCATGCCAAGATATGAAAGTCATTCTTGGTAAGTTTGGTACTTTTAGAAATGTCTCCAAAAAGTGACAATCCAGATGCTTATTTTTTTTGTCCTTATCATCTAAGGGAAGTTGAACTAAAGATAAGACACAGTGATGGCCCTTATCTGTATATAATTTATGTAATTTTCACAGCAAAAATACCAGATGGTATATATTATCAACTTCAATTAAGAAGAGAAAAGCAAAGCTACCAAAGGAAAATAACTTGCTCAAGTTTACAGAGTTTGCCCATTCACAACTGGCATTCAAATGCAGGTCAACTTCAATCTCACTATGTTTCAGATATTCCAAATGCACATTTCAGTTTGGGTTTTATATACATTAATGCAAAATAAACTATATTTTCTGGATATTTTACCTGAAAATAGTTTTAATTCACTTTCCAAATATATGAACAATTGAAAAATGCTTAAGCTCTTCTCTTTCACTGGGATTACAGAGCTAAGCAAGCAAAGGACAGAAGTCCAGGTCATTGTGGACTTTGTTCCTTGCAGAGCCACAAACTACACTCCAGCCTTGTAAATTACACGTACATTGGCTGCAAGGGAAGTTAGGTAAGAAGCAAGGACAAGCCAAAGTCTATTTTGCTATTTTAAAAAAATAGTTTGACTTTTTCATCATAGTGTATGTATGCTTAGTAGTATCAATTGCCTAGAGGAAAAAATACATTTAAAATTTAGAAAACGTCTTACCTTTATAGTTTCAATTCTCTATTTTTCTTTGCAAATGGATGGATTCAAAATATCCTTAGCTATCTCCCATGCTACCAAATTCATATCTCAAATATTCTATGTAGTTTTTAAGAGCTCACTCATTGCACTTGATCTTTCCATCTAAACACCAGGAAATAAATGTCAATCGTGTTGGTGTCAGTTTAAATAAAATGTCTTTGAAATCAAACTAGATCAACAAGTTTCCTTTTGTTTCCTTGTATTTATCAAATAAAGTGATAATGTTCTTTATTTTATCCATGTAGGTAGCATCTAAAATGTTTCATTTAGCTGCTTGTTCTTATACTTATCTTGTCCTCCAATTGGATGATTTGAACATTAAATCAGCAATATCATTCTTTGAAATTTTCAGAATTTCCAACACAAAGATTTCCAGAGATATATTGGCAAAGTACAATGAAGAGCTAAGATAGATTTTTAGGAAAAAAAAACCAAACCATTAAGGTATAAGGGCCTTCAGACTATTGGAAAGATGGTATCACTTAATGTTTATGGACAAGAAATCTGGAGTAAGACAGAGCTGGTGTCATACAATCACCTTCTGCTATAGCCATAATAATGAAGACAGAAAGGGATTTTAACTCTACCATTTCCTAAGTATGCAGCCTTAGGCAAGTTATTTTACTCCTCTAGCCACAATTCGGTACTTGTTAAGTGGGGATGATGCTCCTATTTTATATGTTCATTGAAAGGATTAAATGAGATAATATACAAAAAGTGCTAAACATAATAAATTAAATAACCGATAAGGGTTTATTATGAGAAAAATAAAATTTACTCTGATTAGTTACTTTTGGGGATGTAGTAAGAAAGATTTTTGTTTGTTGTCATTAACACCCCAAGGATCTCGATGATGTTTTGCTGGTGGATAAATCTTTCTGCCACATTATTGTGCTCTTTTAGTTTTCTTTATATCCCTCAAACTCTTTCATCTGCTGTCTCCTTGTTGCTGATTTCACTATGATATTTATGTGTTGCCTTCTAATATTTCTGCTTACTCATGATAAACATAAGAATATCAGAATACAGAACTATTGACAACAGGAAACAGAACTTAATAGAGCATTAGGAGACAGGAAGTAAGAATTCCTGATTTCTATTTTGAGATCTGTCATTGAGTTGCAATTTGAATGTAGAGAGATACTTAAATTGACTAAACAAAAGCCTGTATGTCAGAAAAATGATGCGCATCATCAGATCAGTTTTTGAGCTTACAACAGCATTCTTGTAATTTCAGTTATATGTATGTGTGTGTGTGTGTGTGTGTATAGAGAGAGAGATAACTGCATTGACTGGGAGTTCACTTGTACTCTGTATTTTCCTCACCCTACAGTAACATGAAAATGATTAAATTATACAATAAAAGCTAAAGTGTAGAATAAAATTGTCATAGTCTCAGAGTACGAGAGAAGAGGGGCACCAACTTAACAAAAAAACCACATCCATTTTTAAGAGATGTGTTGCACATTTCTAAGAATAAGTATAGTAAAGCATTAAAACAAAGTATTTGCTCAAACTCGAGGACTTGGAGGATATAACATCATGCTGGTATATTACTTTATTTTAGAGTGTTTTCTTATAAAATTGAGTCCATTTGTATGATTATTTAAAAGTAGTCAATAATGGTGAGTAAAGTACATTAGCAAATGATCATGGTACATATGAGTGAGAGTGGAGAGTGTTACAGCACAGGAATCTTGAGAAAATCCAGATTTTTAGTTTAAAGAAAGGTTATCATCAACGGAAATTGGAGAAATTGTATCCTCTTTTTCTAAATCACAATGACTGATCTAACATATCTCAGCACTTTGAAAGGACATTATCTCATTTTTAAACTGGTGGACCATTTTAAATATATGCATTTGCCTGCTTGCTGCTAACTCAATTTGATTCCTTTTCCCTATCTCTATTTAAGTAACTTCTTAACCAACAATGTGCCTTCTAAGATTCTTCTTAAACAAGGCTGCCTCCAAATGATCACCCCCTAAGGTAGTCATAATAGTGAATACTTTTGTGTCTTTAGTAAAACCCAGAAACTGTGCTATGAACTGTTCATGTGTTATCCTCTTTTTATTTCATGGTTTAGGCATGAACATTCTTACATGTGGCACTGAATGCTGTGGGCAGGCTTTTCTTTTAGTTTCGCAGAGTAAAACATCTATGCCCAAGGCTCACAGACCTGAGCTGCTTAGGAAATGGGAAGAAAGTTTTGGACATAGGTGGAAGTACGATGAATTGCTAGTCTAGATTCTATGGCTTTTACAAACCTGTGCCTAAGATAGCACCACTGAGCTATGCCATCCATTATAAATGCAAGTGAGTTAAGGTGGAGCCTGGACATTCTTTTGGGGTTAAGGATGAATATGTTGAAATTCCTAACACCCTCCCCAACACCTACAAATTGTTAGTTGTGTTCCTGAAAAAGCAGCAATTGTGAATAGACCATGAGATCTTAAATCAATGACAAAGTATACAATTTACATTCAAAACTGCATTCTTTATATTAAGTTAGAGACACAAGAGGATGATATATTTATATTTCAAAGGAATTAAAGGAAAGGATGCAGTTCATACCTGGTAGGGGAGAACATAAAGGGAAATTGACCAATGAAGGGTTAACCTGAAGGCCCATTCCCAGTCTTCCTCCTTCCTGTTGATTAGAACTGAGGAAAGGGATGGGCTGCACTTGCCAGCCCGGTCCTTGAAGATAAGGGCAAGGATATGATGGGAATGTTCTGAGAATTGCACACACATGCATATTTTTGTAGCTGTTCCAGGCACTGTCCCTTTTCCCCCCACTGTAATACCTTTATAAGCCCCTACCTCTCTAGGGGTGGTGCGGTTCTCCCGACTGGCCACCATCTGGTACTACCATCATGTACTGTAAGTATTAAAAGCATGTCTTCTCTTGCTGGCCTCTCATGCGGCTTCTTTGGAATATGGAAACATTGGGTCAACCTTCCTGGTTGTAAAGCTGTCTTGTAACAGATTTTACAAATCTGTTTTGTAAAACTTGGAAGTTAGAAGCTGGATCAGCCAGAAGCTGGTGAATCACTGGTTATTGGATTCTTTTGTCCTTTGGTCTATGCCAAATTATGTTGTATCATTTATCTTAATTTCAAAAAGTTGAAATTTAGTCTTACGTATTCCAAATTCTTACCTTATACAAATAATGACAAAAAGTAATGGCAAAGGCATGAGCACCCATGGTGGCTTACTTTAGATATGTAGTCAGGGAAGACTTATGCTGAGGAGTCATGTGAGGAAAGAAAAGCCATATGATCCTATGAGAAGGATATCTTTGAGCTATCATAGTGAGAACATCTTGGTGAAAGGCATTCCACTTAGAGTGAGCAGAAAGCACAAAGCTTGGCTTGTGTGGAAGGGTGCCAGAGAGAGGATTTGTTTTGTTTTGTTTATGCTAATTTTTAGGAACAGCCTTGGAGGATTTTGTGTCTGGCTGACAATTTTAAAAGGATTACTGGAATGTTATCTAGAGGAAAGTATTACAAGGAAAGATCAATTAAGTATGGTTTGCAATGGCTTGAGCCAGAGAAAATGGTGACTTGGGCTAGGTTAGGAGCACTGGAAGTGATAAGGCTGGCCAGATTTGCACCAAGGTTAGTACTAACTTGCAAGTAATTTTGCGTCCATTAATAATTACTGACCTAGAAAGTGTAATTTGTATCAGGTGTGTGTGGTTGGTCAGAGTCATAAAACCTGACCTATTATCCTGGTTCACTTGCATTTTTCTTTATTTTTGTGTTTTTTTCCTCTGGAACAATGAGTCTCAAATGTTACTGTACATCAGAATCCCCTGTAGGGCTTGTTAAAACACGGATTGCTGCATCCCTCCTCCAGAATTACTGATTCATTTGGTCTGAGGAAGGGCCTAAGAATTTGCGTATGGAAAAAATTCCCAGCTGATAATGATGCTTCTGTTGTCAACAATGAGAAACACTGCTATAGAGTAGGAATCTACAAACTTTCTCTATTAAAGGGCCAGAGAGTAAATATTTTTGGATTTGTGGGTCTTAGAATCTGTTGCAGCCACTCAATTCTGTTGTTCTCCTTTGAAAGAAGCCAAATACAATATGTAAACAAATGAACATTTCTGTGTAAAAATAAAATGTATTTACCTAACAGATACTACTCTGAACACTGATCTAAACCATTTACACTTGTCTTAGATACCTCTATTTGCCCAAAATATATTGAATATATATGCAGATACATATGTATACATGTGTGTGTTTATGAGAATAGCAGCATGCTCCTTAGCATCTCAAAGCTTTTTCTAGTTTATATTTCTACATCTTGCAGTTGATGCAATAAATTAATCAGTAACATTGGAATCATATGACAGTCATTATTTTTAAGCATCTTCAATATTCCATTTGAAAAGCAGGAAGATTTGGGGGGAAATAATTTTATGAACTATTTGCTAATTTTGGAGGGCCAAAATGCATTACTACAATTTTCCAATATAATCAATTCTGTTGTCTTAAAAATAAGCTCAGTGGTTCCGGCAAGATGGCTTCGGCTTAGGTGTGTACTCCCCATCTCTCTCACAAAAAACAACAGAGAAGGTGCAAAATCTAACCCAAGTGAGCTGCTTTGGGAACGCACAGAGCAGGAGGCTTCAGGGTATCAATCTGGAAGGAACTGGACAAACAGAGAAAGAGCCCAAGGGAAAACCATGAATTTTCCACCCCTGTGGCTGGAAACCGTGGGCGGCTAAGCCCACCCTCAAGGCAAAAAGCCTCCATGACCACCTTGACTCCCAACAGCCACTAAGTGGGAGAGAGTGTTCTCTGGGAACAAAGACAAGTAAATAGAATGAAAGGAATGAAGTGTCAAAGTGAAAACTTACCACACACACAAAAACAACAAAATAAAACCCTAGATTACAAAGAGAAGCTAATCAACTGAACAAATCCATCAAGATAAACTCATGCTTAGACATCAAGAAAAAATTACAACCCATACTAAGAAATAGGAAGATATGGCCTGGTTCAGTGAACCAACTTAAAAACAGAAAGAGATGCAGAACATGGAAAAATTAATCAGAGATGTCAAAACAAATATCATGAATCAACTTAATGAAGTGAAGGAAGAGATTAAGGATATTAAGAAGATGCTGGGAGAATACACTGAAGAAATTGTAAACATACATAAAAATATAATGAATATGATGATGATGTATGGCACAATACAAGAAATCAAAAATACACTGGAAGCACATAACAGTAGATTTGAACATGCAAAGGAAAGAATCAGTGATGTGGAAGACAGTACAGCTGAAATCAAACAGATAGAGAACAGATAGATAAAAATATTTTAAAAAATCTAACAGGGACTCAGGTATTTGAATGACAGCACAAAATGCACAAACTTACAGATTATAGGCATCCCAGAGAGAAAAGAGAAGGGAAAGGGGATGGAAGGTGTATTGGAGGAAATAATGCTGAAAACTTCCCAACCCTATTGAAAAGAAATAGATTTACATGTCCAGGAAGCGTAATGCACCCCAAAGAGTATAAATCCTAACAGGCCTACTCCAAGAAATATGCTTGTCAAATTGTCCAATGCTCAAGACAAAGAGAAAATACTGAGAGCAGCAAGAGAAAAGAGAACTATCACATACAAGGGAAACTCAATAAGATTAAGTGATGATTTCCATTCTGAAACCATGGAGGTAAAAAGGCAGAGGTATGACATAGTCAAGGTGCTAAAAGAACAAAATTTCCAGCCAAGAATTCTCTATCCAGCAAAACTGGCATTCAAAAATGAGGGAGAGTTCAAAATATTTACAGATAAACAGAAATTAAGAGAGTATGTCAATAAGAAACCTGCACTTCAAGAAATACTAAAGGGAGTTCTGTAAGTTGAAAGGAAAAAACAGGAGAAAGAGAGTTAGAGGAGAGTGTAAGAATAACTAAAAAGATAAGAAGAGAAAGAAAAACAAAATATAGCACACATAAACCTAAAGAAAATATGGCTAATGTAAGTAATTCCTTGACAGTAATAACATTGAATGTTAATGGATTAAACTCACCAGTCAAGAGACACAGATTGGCAGAATGGATAAGGAAATATGACCCATCTATACACTGTTTACAAGAAACCCACATTAGACCCAGGGATGTAAGGAGGCTGAAAGTGATTCATTGGAAAATAATTCTACAAGCAAACAATAACCAAAAAAGGGCAGGAGTAGCTATAATAATATTGGACTTTAAGTGCAAAACTATTGTAAGAGACAAAGACTTATATGATATATTAATAAATGGGGTAATCTATCAAGAAGAAAGAACAATCATAAACATTTATGCATCTAACCTGGGTGCTTCAAAATACATGAGGCAAACACTGGAAAAACTGAGTGGAGAAATAAATACCTCTACAATTATAGTGGGGGACATTAAAACACTATTATCACCATTAGACAGAATATGTCTCCAGAATATCAATAAAGAAACAAAGACTTTGAATAATTCAATAGAGGACTTGTACCTGATAGATATATACCGAATATTAAATCCAACTACAGCAGGATATACATTCTTCTAGAGTGCACTTGAATCATTCTCCAGGATAGACTGCAAACTAGGCTATAGAATAACTCTCAATGAATTCAGAAAGATTGAAGTTATACAAAATAATTTCTCTGACCACAATGGAATGAAGCTGGGAATCAGTAAGGGCCAGAGAACCAGATTAGGCACAAAGATATGGAAGTTGAACAACACACTCTTGGACAAACAGTGGGCCAAGGAGGAAACTGCAAAAGAAATCAGTAACTACCTTGAAATGAATGAAAATGACAATACAATGTATCAAAACCCATGGAATGCAGTAAAAGCTGTACTGAGAGGAAAATCCATAGCCATAAAGCTTACATTAGAATAGAATAAAGAGCTAAAATCAAAGAACTAACAGCATGCCTGGAGGAATTAGAAAAAGAACAACAAACTAACCCCAAAGGAAGTAGAAAGAAGGAAATAACAAAGATTATAGCAGAAAGAAGTGAAATTGAAAATAAGAAAGGTCTAGAAAAACTAAACAAAACCAAAAGCTAGTTCTTCAAGAAGATCAATAAAATTGACAAACCCTTAGCTAGACTAACAAAGTGAAAAAGAGAGAAGATGCAAATACATAAAATAAGAAACGAGCAAGGAAATATCACCATTGACCCCACAGAAATAAAGAGTATCAGAAGAGGATACATTGAAAAATTATATACCAACAAGATGGACAATTTAGAGGAAATGGACAAATTCCTAAAAACACACAATAGCCTGCATTGATGAACAAAGAAATTGATGAACTCAACAGACGAATCTCAAGTAACAAGGTACAATCAGTCATCAAAAACCTCCCAACTAAAAAGAGCCCAGAACCAGATGGCTTCAGAAGTGAATTCTACCAAACATTCTGGAAAGTACTAGCATCAATCCTGCTTAAATTCTTCCAAAAAATAGAAGTGGAGGGAACATTGCCTAACTCATTCTATGATGCCAACATCACCCTAATGCCAAAGCCAAACAAAGATGCCACAAGAAAAGAAAACTATAGACCAATCTCTCTAATGAACTTAGATGCTAAAATCCTCAACAAAATACTTGCTAATAATATTCAAAAACACATAAATGAATTATACACCACAACCAAGTTGGTTTCATCCCTGGTATGCAAGGATGGTTCAACATAAGAAAATCAATCAATGTAATACACCACATAAAAAATTGAAAGAAAAAATCAAATGATCATCTCTATAGATGCAGAAAAAGCATTCAACAAAATACAACATCCTTTCCTGATAAAAACACTACGAAAGATAGTAATAGAAGGAAACTTCCTCAACATGATGAAGGGTATATATGAAAAACCCACAGCTAACATCATATTCAATGGAGAAATCTTAAAATCTTTCCCTTTAAGATCAGGAACAAGACAAGGATGCCCACTTTCACCACTCCTATTTAACTTTGTGTTAGAAGTACTTACTTGGGGACTTAGAAAAGAAAAAAATATAAAAGGCATCTAAATTGGAAAGGAAGAAGTCAAATTTTCACTATTTGCTGATTACATGATCCTATACATAGAATGCCCTGAGAAATCTACAACAAAGCTTCTAGAGCTTATAAATGAGTTTACTAAAGTTGCAGGTTATAAGATCAATGTGCAAAAATTAGTAGCATTTCTGTACACCAACAATGAACAATCTGAGGAGGAAATCAAGAAAAATTCCCACTTACAATAGCAACTGAAAGAATCAAATTCTTAGGAATAAATTTAAAGATGTAAATGACTTATATGAAGAAAACTACACAACACTGTTAAAGGAAATCAAAGAAGACTTAAATAAATGGAAGAATATTCCCTGTTCTTGGATAGGAAGACTAAATATCATTAAGATGTCTATCCTACCCAAACTGATCTAGAGATTTAAGGCAACCCCAATAAAAAATCACCACAGAATTTTTTACTGATTTGGCAAAGCTAACTATGAAATTTACCTGGAAGGGCAAGAGGCCCTGAATATTGAAAAAGAAAATATTAAAAAAGAAAAACAAAATCAGAGGAATCACACTACCTGACTTTAAAACACACTACAAAGTGACGGTGGCCAAAACTGCATGGTATTGGCACAAGGATAGAAATACTGACCAATGGAACCTAATTGAGGGTTCTGTAGAGATCTTTGTTTATACAGATAACTGATATTCTAGAAGGCCATCAAGCCCATTTAACTGGATGAGAGTGGCCTCTTCAACAAATGGTGCTTGGAGAACTGGATGTCCATATCCAAAAGAATGAGAGAGGAACACCATCTCACACCTTACACAAAAATTAACTCAAGATGGATCAAAGATCTAAATATAACCCCAAGACCATAAAGACCTTGGAAGATAATGTAGGGAAGCTTCTACAGGATCTTGCAATAGGAAATTGTTTCATGAATTTCACACCAAAGCATGAGCAGTGAAAGGAAAAATAGATAGATGGGACCTGCTCAAAATTAAAAACTTTTGCACCTCAAAGGAGTTTGTTAAAAAAGTGAAAAGGCAGCCTATTCAATGGAAGAAAAAAATTGGTAGCCATATATCTGACAGGGGCCTAATATCCTGCATATATAAAGAAACCTTACATCTCAAAAATAAAAAGACAAACAACCAATTTTAAAAATGGGCAAGTGATTTGAAAAGACACTTTTCCAAAGAAGAAATGCAAATGGCTAAAAAGCACATGAAAAGATTCTCAACATCACTAGCTATTAGGTAAATGCAAGTCAAAACTAAAATGAGATAGCATCTTACACCCATTACTGGCAGCTATTTAAAAAACAGAGGAATAAAAGAGGAGAGTATGTGGAGGAAGGGGAAACCTCATCCCCTGCTGTTGGGAATGTAGAAGAGTGTAAGCATTGTGGAGGACACTATGGCAGTTCCTCAGAAAACTTACTATAGAACTGCCATATGATCAAGCAATTCCACTGCTGAGTATATACCCAGAAGAACTGAAAGCAAAGACACAAACAGATATATGCACACCAATGTACATAGAGGCATTATTCACTATTGCCAAAAGTTGGAATCATCCCAAATGCCCTTCAACAGATGAATGGATAAACAAATTGTGGTATATACATACAATGGAATATTACTCAGCTATAAGAAGGAATACAGTATTAACACATGGGATAACATGGATGAATCTTGAGGATCTTTGTTTGAGTGAAGCAAGCCAGGCACTGAAGGACAAATATTACATAACTTCACTGATATGAGTTAAGCAAATTGAGAAGACTCACAGAGCTTGAATCTGGAAGATTGGTCTTCAGGAAATAGAAAGGGAGAAGAAAGCTGTGAGCCAATATCCATATGGGAAATATCTATGATAAGGTGGAAGTGTGTAGTTATGCATTGGAGAGACATGAAGGTGGTACACTGATATTATTGGGTTAGGCAGTGCAGGTATGTCAAGGAGGTAGGGTGTGTATTGGGGGTTGTACTGTCCATGGAACTGGGGGTGAGGGTTGGTGAAAGGAATAGGTGAACACTGGGGATTGATGGGTACGTGGTTGAAACTACAATGTTGGGAATGCTCTTTTGCCAATAGGGCAAGTTAGGGTTACTCGTTTAGGTTGTTGGATGTGGGGGCCATTTAGACAGGGTGCACCAGGGGCAGGAATCTAGGGAGTGTGTAAATGTTCATCTTGACATAGTGTGTTATATCAGTGGGTGGAGACCCACATAATGAGTGGGAAGGTGCTGGACTCCCATCCTGGCGAGGCCTGCTATGCTCTCAAATAGAAGGTTGAGAGTCTCTCAAAAGCATGAATGGTGCCCAATAGGGGAGGACAGATCAGTGTGTCGAGCCTCAATGTTGTTGCAAGTAACTGAATCTGGTCCTGCAAAGAGTGAAGTCTGGTGGTTGCTGTGGGTCCCGAGGGAAGCAGGAGGGAGAAACAAAATAGATGGAACAGGTGGCATTTTGAGGGCAATGGAAGTGTTCTACATGATCTTGCAATGATGGATACAGGCCATGTTAAGTTTCATCAAAATTTTAAAAAGTGTATGGTCGAAAATATAAACCATAATATAAACCACTGACCATGGTTGGTAGATATGTTTCAATATTTGTACATAAGTTGTAACAAATATACCATCCACATATAAAATGTTATTAATAGGGGAAGGAGGAAAAGGGGGAGGGTGTTGGATATATGGCTGTCGCCCATATTCTGTACATGACTTTGCTGTGACCTAAAACTTCTTAGAAGACAAAATGATAAAAGTAAGACATTGGGGGATTAAATGGAAGAAAATGTCACTGTACATAAAGGAAAACAGATCTTACAGTGATGAAAGGCAAAATGTCAAAAAAAATTTTTATATTTTTTCGTTATTTTTTATATCCCCAATTTTTTTATCTTTTCTTTTTATTTTTTTTGTATTTTATTTCCTATTTTTAAAACTAGCATTATAATTTCATTTTCTTATTAATTGTATTTGGCTATTTTATTGGCTTCATTTTTTAGGAAGTTTTGGATCACAGAAGGGTTACAACTGTGGCAGGGGAGGACCATTTGTGTGGGTGTCAGTGAAGGGGGATCCATGGGAGGAGGTTCACTTGGGCATACGTATAAAGCATATAAATGTGTTCAAATATTCATGGGGCATTGTCACAGTGGGTGGAGGTTCACACAATAACCAAAAGAATATTGAATTCTCATCCTGGGGAGCTCTGCCACATTCCTGGAACAACAAGAATCTGCCAAGTACAGAAGCAATGGCTAGTGAAGGAGAGTGGTCCATTGACAGGCCCTTGATATTGATGACAGTGCTTATGAAACTTTACTCTTGCAATTGAAACTTAGCATAGTATTATAGGGTGCCTAAGCATTACCTCCTGAGAGCCTCCTTTTTGCTCAAATGTGGCCTCTCTCTAAGCCAAGCTCAGCATATAAATGCAATAACTTCCCCCCAGTGTGGGACATGACACCCAGGGATGGCCTCCCTGGCACCAGGGGATTACTTCCAAGCACCAACTAGCAATGCAACTAGAAAAAGACCTTGATCAATAGGGGGAAAATGTAAAGACAAATGAATTTATATGGCTGAGACTTCAAAGTGAGTTGGGTATCATTCCAGAGGTTACACTTACGCACGTTTCAGCAGGAGCTCATTGACTGCCAAAGTAGACACTATCCAAAATAGCAGGACTCCTGAGGGCTCTGGAGATACCCAGGCACTATGGTCAGGGCAGATAGCTCATGAATTTGGTGCCTTGCCAGTGGGCCCTACTTTGGGGTTTGTGCTCCCCTGTGTGATAGAATTGGATTCAGTTGTGGTTTCTCTACACATGGCTCTTTGGTCCCTTCTATTTGAACCTATAGCTCATGCTGGAGTTGTTAGGTATACTTACAAGAGACTTGAATCTTTGGACTTTCCATGTGCCAGCTGGGCCCTGAGCCTCAACAGAGTTGCAACACCTACTCTCCAGTTCTTTGGACTCACCTGGACAACTAACACAAAGAGGTGATGATGGCCAATGACCATACCAGGGAACAGAGAGTGCCTACAACTGCAAGCGAGACCATCCATCGGTCATATGGGATTGAAGCCCCCTATCAATTAGAAGTGAAGTGTGCATCACCATCCCAGAATCCTCAGGATTGGGGAATGAACCACAGACTAGAGTGGACTTACTGGTATTCTACTCTAGACTTACTGTGATTCTAGCAATAGAAGAACTTATATCATTGATGTGGAGGCAGTGGCCACTGGAGGCTCTGTAGTCAGGGAGAGGGAAAATAGGTGTAATATGGGGACATTTTCAGGACTTGGGAATTGTCCTGCATGACACAGCAATGACAGATACAGGCCATTATATAGCTTGCCATAACCTACAGACTTGAGTGAGAGAGAGTGTAAAGTATGACATAAACTATAATCCATGCTTAGTGGCAATGCTCCAAAATGTGTTCAAAAATTGCAATGAATGTACCACACTAATGAAGGATGCTGTTAATGGAGGTAAATGTGGGTGGTGTGGGGAGCAGGGCATACGGGAATCCCCTATATTTTTATGTAGCATTTATGTAATCTAAATACCTTTAAAAAATAATAATAATAATAATAATCTCATTCCACTCTGTGAAACAAATGATGTGTGTGTTGGGGGGAGGGGCTATATTAAATAAAACATTATTCTTTTGTGTACTTATGAATATAATATAAGTATATAGGACAAGTAATGGGGAATATTTGTTCAAAATGAATGTGACCTCCAAGTTAGTCAGAATTTTTTTTACAATAATGCAAAGAAAATAACCTCCTATTGTTTCCTACAAGACTAACTACGGTTTGACAGTTTTGCCAGTTGTTTATGAGTCAAAAAATATATAATATGATATTTCCCAGAGCTGCCTTGTTTCAAAATAACACCATGAAAATAAAATAGTAAGATGGACTACTTCCCAGGAATATTAATTAAACAAACACTGTGGTATTGTGCATAAATTCTCTTTGCTCTTCATTTTATCCTGTTTGGTAGAATAAAAGATTATTACTTTTTTTCCTGAGATGTTATTTGACAACACCAAGACTTACTCATTTATTATGCAAATATCCCTTGTATAAGCTACAAGTGTAAGACTAAGTATAATATAGATTTCTTTAAAATACTATCTTGGGAAAGTTTTGAGGTCCTGGATAGAAGACTGTCAGCTCCCCTTTGAGGCCGTGCATAGAGACCTGTCACTTCCCCTTCTTAAGTCCACCACCCAACCCTTCCCCTTTTCAGGCTCCATTCTGGAGCCACTATGCACCTGCACTTATTACCCCTGGGCCAGGTATCAAACAATTAGAGACTACCTTTGTACCCTGGGATCCTTTAAATTATTCAAATTGGCTGATCCACAGGGAGTCCAGGAAATCTAGCTAGCTCCACCTCTTTGCCGTACTTAAGCTACCTCCTACAGTTTGCAAGTTTCAGCTTGCAATCCCCTGTGTGACCCTGCATGACAACCTTCTCTCCCTTGGAGCTATAAGTAATAGACTTCTGCCTTTAATCTTTTGGAGTGTCTTTGTGTTATGTTCCACCATCCAAAGAATCTATGGTCATACCTAATATCATGTAATTATAAAACATCTAGAAAACTGAATAATTTAGACAAAGTCACATCATAATTATCAAAACAAATTCAAGTCTGTGGGCTCCAATTTCAACCTTTCCATTGAGTTGTACTGGTAAAGCATAAAGTGATTTCAAGAACACACTTTCTTCAACGTATACTACTGTCTTCCATGACTCAAATGAACCTTATAAAGTGTGGGTCAGTGTATCAGAAAGTGGTTTGCAGAAATATAGACCTTAAACATAACAATTTAAGTATAACACATACACAGAAAAGTGAATCTACGAACAGAGTGAACATGTCAATGTAACCACAACCCAGAACATGGAATATTGACTGAACCTCTGATACTTCCTTTGGAAAACAAAAATACTGAAATCAGCTTTTCTGGATATTTGGCACTATATGTCCTTGTTTGACTTATTTTCTTACCTACATCAGCTGTTCTAATGAAAGCAGCTTAATTTCTCTTTATTCTCTGCATATAAATCCATTAGTCTCCATCAGTGGGATCAAGTCACTACTGATTATAAGCTAGTAAGATAGCAAAATTTCGTAAAATCAGAGACACTTGGGGGTGCATTCCTTTAAGACATATAAATCAGGATAGTTGAAGAAACAAAATGAACTTTGTGAGAAATGATCTTGTTCTTAACAGGACTCAAGACTACATATTTTGGTATGATTTCCTCCTAACTTCCGTGATTTATGTAAATTGTCTCCCTTTATTGTCAAAGAGTTTTCTTTTTTTCTCAATTGTTCGATTTTTTTTTTCAATTTAGTCATATAGAGGACTATCCACTAAAAACCTAAAACATAAGAATGATTTTTCCTTTCGTACCCTCCCTCCCTCCTTCCTGTCTTCCTCTCTTTCTCTTTCTGTCTTTCCTTCTATCCTTCTTCCTTCCTTTCATCTTTCCTTCTGAAAATCACAGGCTCACATAAAATTGTAAGCACAGTACCAGAGCTTATTTTGTCCTGGAACATTTTAGACTAAGTTTCCCACATGATTCACCATCAGCCAAATAAGGAAATAACCACAATATAACTATCAAAATCAGTATACTTTCGGTGTAACCTTTTTGTAAATGTAAGTCTAAACCTTCTCTAAAAATAAAAAACAAAAAAATCAGGATATTAACATTGATCCATTATGCTTATCTAATCCTCAGACCCCATTCAAGTTTTATAAGTGTCCCAATAATGTCCTTTAAGCAAACAACTAAGTATGGCAGGTACCTAATTACCAGGACTTTTTAGTCTCCTTCATTATGGAATAACTCCTGATTCTTTCTTTGATCTGCATTACCTTGGTAACTGCAATGAAGATTTCAGACAATTCTTTTAAAAAATAACCCACAATTCAGGTTCGTCTGATATTTTCAAATAATTAGATTCAGATTATGCATATTTAGAAAGAATATCACAAAAGTGATAAAGTATTTTCAATGTATCTTATGAGAAAGCAGTCAATTTTTATTTGTCCTATTTCTTATAATGTTGACTTTGATCACATGACTAAGGAGGTGTCTCCCAGACTTCTCCAAAGTGAAATTACTATTTCTCCCATTGTAATCAATAACTATGTTGTGGAGAAGTATTTGAGATGACTACGTAAATATCCTGCTCTTCATCAAAATTTTTATTTATTCATTTATTTATTTATATCTGCATGGACTTACACATTCCTGTTTAATTCAATTAGTTATAATCGATTTCATCAGCATTTATTTGTATTAATTTTTTTAAATTTTGGAATAATTTTCGATTTACATAAAAAATTTATAAATAGTACAGAGAGTTCCTATGTACCCAATCAGTTAGCTTCCCCTAATATATATATTAGGGGAAGCTGATACATTTCTCAAAACTCAAAAATTAACATTGGTACGATACAATTCACTAAACTACGACCTTATTCTGATTTCACCAGTTTTCTATTCCTGGATCCAATCTAGAAAACCACCTTGCACATTCTTGTCACGTTTCCTTTAGTCAGCATTTCTCTAAACTATGAAAGTGTTTTAGGCTTTCTTTTTGTTTTGTTTCACGACCTTGACAATTTTGAAGCGTCCTGGTCAGATATTTTGCAGAAAGTCCCTCACATTTGGATTGCCTGATGTTCTCTTATGACTAGGCTGGGATTATGGGCTTTGGGGAAGAATACCACAAAGGTGAAATGGCTTTCTCATTGCACTGTATCAGCAGGTACGTGACAGAAACATGACTTACTAGGTGACAGTGAGCTTGTGACTCAGTTAGGCTGGTGCTTGCCAGATTTTTCCACTTTAGTTTACTCTTTTGGTTTCTCTATATTCTATTCATTCAAAGTGATTAATGAAGCCCGTCCCACACTCACGGGAAGAGGAATTAAGCTCCACCTTCCAGAGGGAGGAGAATCAACGAAATTGCAGACCTATCACAACTTGATTTTAAACACACAGAAAAGTGGCCTTCCTCACATTAGTCTTTTTTTTTCCCCCCTGACGCCCTGTTTGATCAATGACAAGATTTACTTGCTCACTTTATTCAGGGCTCACTACTTACCACACAGTCCTCTCTCGTTTTCACCTTCAACATCTAATCAGCCAATACGTTTAGTCATTTTGACTTCCAGAAATGTTCTTGTCTCCATTAACTTTTCTTATCTCTCACCCCCTGAAGTCATCACATCCAGGAAGACATTTTTGGAGCAAAATTCAAACATCAACTTTAAGTGTACATACATACATACATAATTTTTAACTGTTCAGTGGTCAAATCATTTTGGGAAATACAGATTAAATAAAAATGTTTTAATGTTGGATTTCTCAGAAACTTTTAAAAATAAGTATGCATTGACATGTTTCAAAAGTCAAACATATTTTCAATGATTCCACACTCAACTGCCTATCTTCCCCCCCTCTTTTTCTCAGATTATCCTTTGAAAAAGTATTCCAAGGAACTCATTTTAGAAGTGTTGTACTTAACTATAAAAATATTCTTCTTCCTTTTGACTACTATCCATGTGGCAAAATTCTCTTTTGATTGTCAAAAATTAAATATTGACTCTCTAGAAATGATACCATCCCAACCCCTTTCTGCTTTGGCTCTTTATCCAACTAATTACTTATTCTACTGTACTTCCATTCCACTTATTTCATATCATTCTGATATTACTTATGTTCTTTATTATTTAGTAATATATATCCTTAAATAGATAGTTATATAATTTCTTAGAAACTAGACTATCAATTTCTTATTAACTGGGCTTACTTTCTTTACTTTGTTATAAGCATGTTGAGTTTTTAGAAGGCACTCCTTTTTCCTCCAAAGGACTTAAAAAATCATATGGCAATAACATTTCTATTTGAAGATTAAAGTCATCTTAATGTTTTCTTGATTCATTTCAAATGTAGCCATTGTTTTTAAACCTGGATTGCTGTGTAAAACCTACACTTTCAACTTTTAAATTAAGCCTTGCAGCTAAATTATGATTCAAACAAACAAACAAAAAGCTGTGCCTTTTATAATTCCTGAAAAAGCCAGAAGTTGACTGTATTTTTAAGAAGTAAATATGTGAATAGATACACAATGGATATTTTAAGCATTGTTTAAAAGAGATTAGAATACAATTGAATGTCATTAACTGTGTCATTATCTTCCTTTCAAGAACAGAGGAGTCTCAGAGAGTGGATGTGGCTCAAGTGGTTGAGTGCTGCCTGCTTCCCACATGGAAAATCCCAGGTTTGGTTCTGGTGCCTCCAAAAAACAGAAAAACAAACAAGCAAACAAACGGAAAAAACAGCTCTGGGGAGCTGAGCTCAGTGGTTGAACTCTGCCTTCCCACATACAAGGGCCAGGGTTCAATCCCTGGCCCTGTAACCTAATAAAAGCCAAAAACACAACTATGTGATTATATCAAATATCATTATTGTACAGTTTGGATAAATTGTATGCTTTATTAGTATGTATCAATAAAATTGATTTGTTTAAAATATATATATTTAAAGACTCTCTGAGAGAGGTCAGTGAACTATCTATAAAGATGGGATTGGCTTGCCACCAATGGGCTTGCTACCTGTGTATTCCCTAGGAGGAGTAAAACCCAAGCAAGTGCATTTTAGAAGAGGAGTTAACAGGGTGAAGTGCTGGTTCTCAAAGGGGTGCACTGCTGTCCCCTGGGGGCATTGTGGAAATTAGGGTGAACCACTTTTCATGGTCACCATGATTTTAGAGTGTTCCTGGCATATAGTGGGCATGGGCCAAAATTGCTTATGTGTTGCATTTCATGGGGTGCTCCAATACAACAAAGATATTTTCAGTGCCCTGCAGGACTTAAAATGTTTGCCCAAATACTCTTGTAAATGGAAAAGTAATTATAATTGTCTATAGCAATTTATAGCATGTACTATCAGCAAGTCACTATTCTAAGTGTTTTAAAAACACTGATAAAACCCAATTAGATTTATATTGCCATTTCCATTTTTAAAGATGAGAATAAGGAAACATAAAGATATTTATGGTCACAGAGCTAGGTCACAGAGCTGTGAGGTAGGCGAGGCATTTCAAGTCCAGGAAATCTGGCTAGAGAGTCCCTGCTCTGTTACCACATGATATTCATTTTCTTTCTGAGCCCAGAATTGAACTTCATTTCCATCTAAACATTAAACATTGTTGCATGGTTTTAATATAATGAGTTTAGAAATGTGATTGTGATGGTGGCTACAACTATATGTTTTTTGTCAATTTATATAGTATATGTGCCGCTTTTATTGTAAAGTTCTATGGGTTTTAACAAACACAGTAGTATGGTCACCCATAAAAAATTGGGGCATGTTTTACTTATTTTGTAAGATTTACCAAGAATTTTTTTTTTATTTCAGAAAATAATATTTCTGATTTTAACACAGCTTGTAGTAGTTGAGTTGTCAGCATATCATTCCAGTATTTAACTGCATTTGTAGCAAGTTACAGCTATGTAAACATCTGACTATGTAATTATGGCCTCTAGTCTCATGTTGTATATTGACATACTGAAATACATATGCCTCTCTAGTCCAGTCCATTCAGATTTTCTTTTAAGAGAGAATTATTGAATTATAATACACTAAACTTTATCCTATTTTGTGTAAAGTTATATGACTTGTGACAAACACATAGAATTGTGTAGCTACCATCATCACAATCAGGATATAGAACAGTTCTATCTGCCCCTAAAACTCCCTCAGGCTCTTTTTTAGATCTGAGATTTACCCACCTAGTAAGCATATAATAAACACTGATATGCGTTCAATATTTATCTTTATTTCATGCCTTTTAGTGCTGAAAATATTCTGTTAATAAGTGTACCACAGTTGTATATCCATTCATCCATTGAAGGACATTTGGGTTATTTGAAATTTGTGGTAATTGTGAATATAGCCTCTTTGACCATTGACATACTATTGAGTGTGTGTGTGTGTGTGTGTGCGCACGCATGTTTTATTAACATAAAGTTTCATTTATCTTGGTCATAAGTAGAATTGCTAAGTTGTATGGTAAGTGTATGTTTAAGTTTTGAAGAAAATGGCAAAGCTTTTTGCAAAGAGACTATACCATTTTACATTCCCACAAGTGTATGAGAGTGCTATGTGCTTTTCATCCTTACCAGTTCTTGTTATAGTCAAGATTTTTACTTTTTTATCCATTCTAATTAGTATGTAATGACATTTATTGTGTTTTTTTAATTTGAATTTCCTTTATGACTAGTAATGTTGGGCAACTTTTCATTTGCTCATTTGTTATCTATATATTTTCTTTTGTGAAATGTCTTCAAATTACTGCCCATTATTTATTGGATTGTTTCTTTACTTAGTTTTGAGTTTTGAGAGTTCTTAATAGATTCTCTTATCAGCTATCTCAATTTGGGTCTTGTTTATTTTTTTCTTTTCATTTTCTTAACTGTGCCATTTGAAGAGTAGAAGCTTTTAAATTTATGAAGCCAAATTTATCAAATTATTTTTTCTTTCATGGATATTTGTTTTGATATTGTATCTAAGGTTTTTTTTTTTCCAAGATCATATTTCTTTTGATATTTTACCTAAGTTTTGATTTTTCCTTCTTAAACCAAGATTACAATTATTTTTCTCTTATGGTTCATTCTAGCAGATTTCACCTAAATATTCCATGTTTATTTTAAATAGTAAAGTTTTATATTTCAATTCCAACTTTCTGCAAGAGATCTGCTTCTTTCTTGTGGAATAAAATTGTAAAAGACCATTTTCCCCCACAGATAAACTTTTAACAATATACAAAAAACAATTACTTGAGTGCTCTAGAGAGTGAAAAAGGTAGCCTGATTTGGGACAGGAGTCACAATCTGAAAAAAGCAATTTTCTCATTAGAAACCATGGAGATTCAAATATGGTAGAACAACATATTTAAAAAGCTTAAGGGATAAAAAGTTATATCTCTCTATTTATCTATCCCAACTTAGAATTCTATAGCCAGCAAAAATATTCTCCAAAAATGCAGGCAAAATGTAGGCGCTTTCATATAAAAGAAAATTAAGAGAACTTATCACCATTCAGAAATGCACTATAAGAAGTATTAAAGGATTTTTTTTCAGGAAGAAGTGATATGATAGCAAAGGAAATTCAAATCACAAAGAAAAGTGAAAAGCATCAGGAATTGCAAACATCTGTATAAGTACAAAGTATTTTTTCTCCTTAATATCTAGGAGTATTTAAAAAATAAGTTATGACATTGTCTTTGGAATTTACAGTGTCTGTAGATTTCAATGCGTATAACAAACATAGTATAAAGAATGGAAAGAATTGATAAATGGAGCCCTAAAATTGCAGGCTTCCAACATTTAAATGAAGTAGTGTGTGGTAGATTGAATTGTGTACCTCAGTTTGGATATGTTCTTGGCTTTGGTCCACATTATGGTTGTGTGGACCCATTGTAAATAGGAACTTGAAGATGTTACCTCAGTTAAGTGTGGCTTTAATCTGGATTACCTGAGTCCTTTATAAGCAAGATAAAATTCAGATATATAGAGAAAGCCATAGGAAGAAGCCAGAAGTCCTCAGAACCCAGAGGAGAAAGGAGAAGACAACACCACATGCATGTCCATGTAACAGAAAAGATTAGAACCAAGGACCCCTGGCAGCAAGCCCAAGAATAACAAAGTCTCCCAGGAGATTACATGACCTTACTTTCATCACAGTTTTGTACTTCTAACCTCAAAACTGTGAGCCAATAAATTCCCATTGCTTGAGACAACCCATTGTATGGTATATATTGTAGCAGCTGGGAAACTAAGAAGACATGGTACAATATTAACTTAGGAGGATTGTGAATATTTAGGGCATGTCTTGTAGTCCCTAGAGCAACAACTAAACAAAAGTAATTCAAATAAAAATATAAGGAGCTAATAAGTAAATAAAACTGGAATATTTAAATTTGTATTTAGATAATCCAAAATGAGATAAGAAAAACCTTACAGAGGGGAAAAATTAATACAATGGTCTTAAATCAAATTATATCATTTGTTCCATTAAATATATAATGGGCTACATACTCAAATCAAAAAGTCAGAGATTAAGGAAGAAAGTGGATGAAATGACAAAAACCAACTATATGCTGCTTAAAAGAGATGCCATTTAAGTATAATAATATATACTTTTGAAAGCAAATGGGAAGGGAAGTGGGAGTGGCTCAGACGATAGAGCTCCTGTTTACCATACGGGAGGCCCCGGGTT
>JAQZBX010000580.1:0-103698 GCA_029593785.1 Cabassous unicinctus | reverse complement strand
ATACAAAGCATTCTGGAAGGCAAGTGGATATCATGTAACCCTCATTAATGGAACAAACTTTCTATCCAGAAATACCCATCCTCTTGATTTCTCTGTCCCAACCTGAATAAGTTTCAAAGAGGAGATTTTTGGCTGTTGCCATCACCACCTCCACCATCTCATCCTCCACCTCCTGAGGGGAGTGCATTTATTTTGTTGGCTGAATTCTGGTATTTTTCCCCAACATATTCATATGTAAAGAATATCTTCAGGTCTGTTGGCTGGGAATAATGAGCTATTGTTAGGTACACCTTTTTGGCAGTTTTGTGTCATGATTTATCAAAACAAAATCTGACAATCCTGAAATTTTTCCAATAAATAATTAACTCTGTCATTAAATTTCAGTTTCTGCTTGAGGCCTAGGACTTCCTGCTTTTTTTGTGGTAAATTACTGTGACAATTTATGCAATAAATGTCAAAGAGACATTCTGTTCAACAAGAATACGGTTTTTGTAATGGAATTTCTGTAATGGCATTGATTGATCTGGAATAAAAAATTTTTTAAAAACTTTTTTATATCAAAGCTTATCTTTCTTAAGCAAGCATACATAAACAATAAGTGTATAATAAAAGTTGAGAACTTACAAAACAAACATGCATATCATCATACAGGGCATTCATACATTATCTCTCCACCAACACCTTGCAATGTTGGGAAACAATTGTTACAAACCATGAAAGAGCATCATTAAAACATTACTACTCCCTATAGCCAATATCTTACATTAGGCATCTTTTTCCCCAACCCACCTGGTTACAGACACACTGTATTAGTATTCTATACTTGCTATAGTTCATAAGAGAATGCTCCCATATTTGTTCAGTTAACCAAAATCTTCCATGAAATTATTTGTTGTGTTATACAGTCCCATGCTTTGTAATATCCATTCAAAACATACACTCAATGGCTCTCATATTAGAGTTGTGCTGTCATCACCTCAAATTTCAATCATTTTCATTATTCCAAAGAGAAAAATCCCATACCCCTTTATACCCCCATATGAAATAGAATATGGGTGGAGAATGGGAGCTGATGCTTATTGTATGTAGAATTTTTAAGAATGTTTATCTTAAATATGTGGAAATGAACAGAGTTGATGGTAATACATTATAGTGAGTATAACTAGCATTGCTGATTTATAAATGTGAGTGTGACTGAAAGGGTAGTTGGTGTTGTAATATTTCAATTGAAAGGAAGAAATAGAATAATGAGAGACTGTATAATATAATGATTTTGGTGTTGGATGAAGATAGTGGTTAATAGTATAAGAATGCTCTTTTACAAAGTGTTAAGATCAAAGGAAAATTTGAAGCTACTGTATATCAGCATTGCCAATGAATCATATTATCATTTGTGTCTGTTGCAATGCATTTTTGTACAAAATTGACTTCATTTATGGCAATTCTCCTGGCAAAAGGACTGGCTCCATTTTATTAACGTTTGTTCCAAACATTAATAAATTTTGGGGTGGCAGCATGAAATAGGATCTGAATGTGTGTCTTTGTGGCTTGAAGGAGAACATGTTACCTCTGCCTCTTCTTCCAGGACTACCAGTGACCTTCAAACACCTCCATGCACTTCTGTTCATAGAACTCCAGGTGCTGAAACCCAGGCCACACCTGGAGCATGGCCAGGCAGATTGACAGTTTGGGACATGAAGGAGAAACTGCCAGAGAGAGAAGGAGCAGGGGCAGGCATGGACCAATGGTGGTGCAGGGGCCCAACCCCAGGAGGTGCCTGTCTCCCCACCCCAAGGGACTGCACACACAGGGCCTGTGGTCTGCAGCTCAGGATCTTTAATTACTCATAGAATTTGAAAGCCACATTAGGCCAAGATTCTGACTAGCAAAAAATCAAAGGGTTTTTGAGTGCAGAGCTAGCAAAGTGGATGCTGCTGTAATTGGACCAAAGAGCCAGGACCCAATTGGTACAATTAAAGACCCAATTAATGGTAGCTGAAAGTAAAAGTCCCCAACAGTCCAAAGTTTTGCTTAGATAAGTGATGAGAAGGACTCTGTTGCAAATAGGTTTTAAACCATACGGCCAAATTTGGGAGGATTTTATTAATAATATGTCAAGTTCTTTGGTAAATAAAATAATTGTGATTAAGTTTGCAGCTCTAGCATTAGCCAGTAGTCACCTCCTCCAATTTGTCCAATTCCTATGGGCTATTTGCCCCAATTCTTAGTACAACTGGAGATAGACAAGTCAGCAAGTTCTTTGAACTGCAAGGCTTTTCTTTAGCCAAATTTGAAGGCATGTGGTCCTCAGCATTTTACATCTTTGTTTGAAAGAATGGCTTATTTGGAGGATTAGAACCTCTGGATTGAAACCAATGAAACCACCCAGAAAAATAACAAAAAGCCAACAGAATGGTGTAGGTCTGTATCTAATTGGCTTTTCTTAGTTTATGCTCCGTCCCCCCTTGGCATGAATTTTTACCAATAATAACATTGCTAATGTTGTCTGTTTCATCATGGTGGGAGAGGGTTTTTTCTCCTGCATTATTTTCTAATGTGATTATCATTTATGAAGTGGAGTTGCTAATTTCCCTTCCTGGTGGTACATACATTTATGTAATTGGTCCTGAAGCAATAATTTAAATTTACTGAAGGAGATTCATTGGGAAAGATTAATCATCCATCCCATATATACTGAAAAATGTGGAACATTCCTACATGGTGAGAATTTAGGTTTAATTGTATCCTATAACAAATGACCTCTAACAGATATTGGGACTGTATGATAATCTGCTATTAATGGGCCCCAGGAGAGTATCTGTCTCAATATGTCTTTCAGTACTGATGGATTAGAGGCAAAATAGAAAATTCATATTATGAGAAAAGATATTAATTAAGGGTTCATGTATACAGAATCCTCATAAACTTGAAGATAAGACATGCCCCCATTAAATATAAAAAAGAGCAATGAGGAGGTTTGTAAAAATTAGTATGTGATATCAGTCTTCCCAAAGGTCTAGAATTAAGAGAAATTAAAATTTTGCACAAAAGTAAAACCCAAGCAGCAAGAATCAATGATGTGAGTTCTGGCAAGATGGCATCCGAGTAGCTCAAACAGGGTGCAGTTCTCACAAAATAGGGAGAAAACATAGAAGTCATCCCAGGGAGCTGCTTTGGGAAACTGCAGGAGAGTGTCACACACATCATCAAAGAGAACTGGGGATGGAGAGTCTAAGGGGTAAAAGGGAAAACTGATTTGTTGACCTCACATCTGGGATTTGCACCCATCCCCCACACTCAAGGTGAACAACCTCCATAAATCATGCAGCTAAACAGCCAACAGAGAGGGGAAAGGACATATTCCTCCCAGGAAACAGGGAGGGTGCCACAGAGGCCTGACCATGCTTTCTGTTCAAGGAGTTTAACCAGAATAAGTTGGTTTTGAATTTATCTCAAAAATCAATGGAAATTGAGGGATTCATCACAATGGAAAGGTTTGCCAAAAAGCATCATCTGATGGCCAGCCAGGAAAGACAAGCCATGTCTCCCATTTCTTTCCCAGTCACCTTCAATCTATTCTATGCCCCATTAGTGGCTCCCTGCCCCCTCTTTTGGTAACTTAAAAAGAGAAAACTTAAAGATTTAGCAAAAATTGAACCAGAAATTCAAGAAGAGCTGTGAAATAAACCACTAAGATCCCCTGAGGAACCAAGAAGGCTGCCATGAGAACCCCATTTGAAATAAGATCTCATTTGGGGTCAAGAGAAAGCTCCAGATACCCTCAAGGGGCCTCACCATTGGGCCAACTGAGGAACAGATTGGTGGGATAATCAATTGGAAAGGAAAACAGCTGGGGACCCTCCCCCAAACATTAGCAAGGGAAGGAATAATTAATAGCTTGAAAGGTAACCCCACAAGCCAAATCTCTCTCTTTCTCTACCTGAAGGAGCTCACACCTACATCTTGGGATACGTAATCTGATATTTTCTCCCATTTCTGTTCTCTTCTCCCATTTTCCCAACAAACTACTGACCTAAATAAACCAGCATGTTCTTAAATTCTTTTACATAGCATAGCTGGGAATTTAGAGGAATCCATCATCCTCCAACTTCCCCTGACTTCATGCCTATGCATATTGCAAGTCCAAGTGATTTTCATAAATGATTGTCTTAAAAGTTGTCATCGGTCTATTTTAATGAAAGTACAGTGGATGCACCTTTTGCCTAATGCTTGGGAAATAGCTGTGCACAGGGGGCTGAGATCTGAGGGAGCTGTGAGCTGTGGAAGCAGAACTGCATACAGCATTCACTAAATCCAGGTCATAGCTGAAATGTGGAGCCCCAATGACTGTCTTATTTGGAGTAATCTTTCTCACAGTGTTTTTTGTTCTAATAGATACTTCAATACCATATATTTGCCAGACAGGAGCTCTCCTCTCTTTCCAGTTTACTTGCAAAGGACTATACTTCATTGGAATGAGAAAATGAAAATCAAACAACAAATGAAACTATCTAAAATAATAGAGTGGAACCAAGATAACAGCTTAATATGAGATAAAGTAGATTTGTCCATTATCAAACTTTGGAGCTCGACACATATGCCCATAAATTGCCTAATTTAGTCCTGAAAAAGCTATTTCCTTTTTAGCTTTTCTTTGTCCATTCCCCAGTAGGGGAGTATTTGGGTTGTTTCTAGTTCATGGTGATTAAACCTGCTATAAGCAGTCATCTACAGGTTCTCACTCGGGTAAATAGCTAGGAGTAGAATTTCTGAATTGTGTGCTAAGTACGTTGAACTTTAAAGAAATCACCTACTGTTTTCCAAAGTGGCTGCACTATTTTGAATTCCCATTAGTAATGGATGAGTGTTCCATTGTTTTCGATACTTTTGAGTCGTTATCAAAACTGAGCCATTCTACTAGGTGTATAGTGGTACCGCATTGTGGTTTTGATTTTCATTTCCCTGATGACCAATGATGTTGAGCATACTTTGATGTGCTTACTGCTATCCATATATCTTCTTTGATTCAGTACTTGTTCAGATTTTTGGTTCTTTGAATTTATTTTTAATAAAATTATGCTTCAAGAGCTCTTTATATGTTCTGGACACAATCCTTTAACAGGTATGTTATTTATAAATATTTTTTCCTAGTGAGTGATTTGTCTTTTTAATCTCTCAACAATGTCTTTCAAAGAAGAGCAGTTCTTCATTTTGAGGTCCAATTTGTTGATTTTTACTTTCATGGATTGAACTTTTGGTGTCATGTATACTGGAGTATAATTCAGCAATGAAAAGGAACAAATTATTGATGCACAATGATGTGGATGAGCCTCAAGGGCACTAAGCTGAGTGAATCAAAAGGCTACACACTGTGCAATTCCATTTATATGACTTTCTGGAAAAGGCAAAATTAAAGGGACAGAAAATAGATAACTTGTCAGCAGCTGGGGGTGGGGGAGGTGTTGACTACAAAAGGGGGAGGGTTTTTTCAGTAATGCAACTCTCCAGTAGCTTAGTTGTGGTGCTGGTTACACAACTATATGTATTTGTTAAAACTTGCAGAACTGTCCACTAAAATGAGTGGGTTTTACTGTATGCAGATGATGCCTTAATTTTTTAAAAAGCAAGTTTTTACCTTGTTGACCTCCTATTGCATTTTAGTTTCTTCAGAGAGGAGTTCTAAAAAGCATCCAAGACAGAGTGAAAAGAAGTTAAGAGTTTAAGAAAAGAATCACACAATCTTATCTTACAGCTGATAATACAGACCAGAAGTATTTTTCAAGAGGATGGAATCATGTGCTCTATGATGACTGGGATGGTGGGATATGGGGTGCTCATTGCTGTTTTCTAAAACCCTTTACTCTAAATCCTGGGCATAGTGTCAGATGATCATTTTCAGTCTCCCTTGCAATGACAAAATCCTGCAGACTTTATGTATGTGATTTCCAAGCCTGGCTCATCCAAATCCCTGGGTATTCTCCACTCTTTCCTTTCTCCCCAAATCTGGGTGGATGCAGAAGATCCAGCAAGAGATATCAAGGCCCTAGGGGATGGTGGAGCCACTAGGTGGAACGAATTCATCAAGGGGATGGTGGCACAAGTAAGAAATGCACTTTTATTTTGTTTCACCATCCGAGATTTATGAGACTTGTTTGTTTGATTACTTTGTGGTACTGATCTTAATCCAAAGAGTGTAATTGTACTTCCTTGACTGCTTGAGCATATTAAAATGTTGGGAATATTGGTAAAAATAATAATGATGATAAACCGATGAGAATGGAGATCTCTTCAGAAATTTTTTATGGGGTGTTTTTGGTTGGAATTTTTTGAGGGTGTCTTTTGACCTATGACTTTTAGGAACACATTTGCACTTCCATTTGGGGTGCATTCTTACAAGTTACCTGATTCATTTATTCATTAATGGGGAGCTTTATTAGAAACATTGCACCGATGGTAGATTTTTTATTTATCTCCTTGTATTTCTATTATTTTTACATTAAACTGATTGAGGTGATAGTTGCATGTAATTTTGTAATTTTTAACCCTTCTGTGTGTGCAGAACTTTTTATCATTTTGAATTGAATTTTCTCCATTAATTCTTCTGGTTAATAAGCAAATTATTTGGCGTTAGTGGAATTATGCATGCTTTTCTTTCTTTGGTATTTCCTTAGCATATAAATTTGTTTTTTGCTTTCACATATCCTTTTTATTATATTTTAAACATATTGCCTATAAACAAGACATAGCTGAATATAAAAAGCACAGTTTGCAATTTTCTTCCTTTTAAAATGAAAATAATTACAATAATTATTGTAATTACTAATATATTTGGATTTATCTCTATTATTTCATTAAGTGATCATTATGTGCCTCAATCTTTCTTGTTTTTTCTTCTTTCTTAATTAATTCAATTTGAATGTTTGGTTTCATTCTATTTTTTCTTTAATAAATCATATCTATATCTATGCTTTCTGTTTCTCTCTAGAGGTTTTAAGCTGCATATTTATCTTGTCATAGACTAATGTTAATAAATATCATTTTTCTATTCTGGTGTAATTCAAGGATCTGGACACAAATAACCCTTATTCTTGCTTATATACTGTGGCAGAGGCTGCTGCTTTTTCATTGAAAATACATTTTCTATTCTTTTTGGATGCAGTCTTAAGCTACATTTTCAAGTCTTCCTTATTATTAGTTATAATATGGTGACAGAGAATTAATACATTCCATCACCAGGTCTGCCTCATAAAAATTTCCCATGATTGTTGTACAGTTTATCTTTTTTTTTTTATTCTCTAAAATATTATGACTTTTAACATTCAATACTTGTTTGCATTTATCTCCGTATTTAACACTTTCTTTGCTCATCATTTCTTATTTCATCTCAGACCTTCCTCTTAGAATCATGTTCCTTTTTCCTGAAGTACATCCTCTAGACATTCTTAGAAAGGGTCTGTAAACTTGTAAATGTCAAATAGTCTCAATTTTTGTTTATCTGAATATTTTTTCTCTTGAACAAAAGTTTCATTTGTCATTCAAAAAAACACAATAGTAAAGTGTGGTTTTTTGAGTGTTAATTGTTCTTTTTTAATTTCTTTATATTTTAAAAGATGCTTAGATTACATAAATGTTACACAAAAACTACAAGGATTCCCATGTTCCCCACCTCCCACACCTCCCATAACATCCCACATAAACATCTTTCATTAGTGTGGCACTTCTCCTGCAATGGATATACACATCCTGGGGCTTTGCCATTAAGCATGGACCATACTTCACATTGTAGACTACACTCTCTCCCACACAGTGCTGCATGTTATATGCTGATATTAAATGGCCTATATCTGTCATTGTAATGTCACTCAGGATAATTCCTAAGTCCCAAAAAATCCCCTGTATTACAACTGCTTTTCCCTTCTCTGTCCAAAAGTGTCCAGTGGCAACTGGCTCCACCTCACTGTTGTGATTTCTTCCATTACTTGAATCACAATATGTCTACAACAGAATATCAGTGCGTCCACTCTAGACCGTAGCTCTTCCCCCAATCCTGAGGAGTTTGGGATGGTGATGTCCACTCCACCTCCAAATTAAAGGGGGCTTATATTCCATGGGTATGATGGATGGGATTGCCCTGCCTGCAGCTGCAGACTCTCTCCAATCCATGGGATAGCCATTGTCCATCATCATCTCCTCACCAGGTGACTTGGGTGAGTCCATTGAGCTGTAGAGTAGGAGTTGCAGCTTCACTTAGATTCCAGGCGCAGCTGGCACATGGGTAGGCCAAAGGCTCCAGTCTCTGGAAGTACACCTACAAACTCCAGCATCACATATAGGTTTGAATAGAAGGGACTGATGGACCATGTGCCGGGAGGACTTATTTGAGTCCAACTCTGTCACTCTCAAGAGCACAGATTCCAAAGTATAGTCCAGCGATAAGGCATCAATCTCTGGAGCTATACCCCCTTATATAGGACCTGGGTGTCTCCAGAGCCCTCAGGAGCCCCTCTGGGTGGGGTGATATCCACTTCGGTGTTTTATGAGATCCTACTGAGGTGTGCATAAGCGTTACCTCCGGGATGACCTCCAGACCCTTTTTGAAGTCTCTTAGCCACTGGAACTCATTTGTCTTTACCCTTTCTCCCTTTTATTCAAGGTCTTTTTCCAGTCATATTGCCAGTTGGCACTTGGTGTTAATCCCTCGTTGCCAGGGAGGCTTATCCTTGGGAATCATCGCCCACACTGAGGGGAAGGTAATACATTCATATACTGAGTTTGGCTTAGAGAGAGGCCACATTTGAGCAACAAGGAGGTTCTCATGTGGCAACCCTTAGGCACCCCATAACTATAGGCTAAGTTTCAATTACAAGATCAAAGACTCGTGAGGCTAGTCATCAATAATGAGAACCCATTAGTGGACCATCCTCCTTTGCCAGACATTGGCTCTGCACTCAGGGGACTGTTGCTGCTCCCTTGGAGAATGTGGCAGAGCTCTCCAGGCTGGGAATTCAGTATTCCCTCATTTATTGAGTGATTGTCCACCCACTGTGATCATGCCTCACCCCTTGATGTTTGGACAATTTTATATATCTTTCGTGTATATTCAGATGAACTTCCTCCCAAGAGAAATGTAAACTCTCTTCAAAAAAAACCAAAAACAAAAAAAAACCCCACAGAATTTTGCTGAAAGGAAAGACTAAAAAAAAAAAAAAAAAAAAAAAAAAAAAAGTGTCTCATTTTATGGATTGGAAGACTCAATAGTGTTCAGATATATATTCCTTCCAAGTTGATCTATAGATTCAGTGTAATCCCAATGTAAATTCTGGCCGGATTTTTGGAAGAAATATGTAAGATAATTAAGCTGAGTCTAAAATTTAGGTGGAAACACAAATGACGTACAATGTTTAAAAGAATTTTTAAAAGGAAAAGCAAATTTGGCGGACATATATGACTTGAGTTCAAGATTTACTATAGAGCTAAAGTAATAAAAACACAATATGGTTTTGGTGAAAAAGTATACATATAGATCAATAGTTCAGAAATAGATTTACACCTGTATGGTAAAGTGATTTTCAAAAAAGCTTTGAAAGCAAGTTACTGGGGAAAGGAACATCATTTCATAATGTTGCTGAAACAGATATATATCCATATGGAAAAATGAACATTAAACTTTACTTCACCCTAAATACAAAGATTAACTTGAAATGCAGTACAGACCCAAATACAAAACTTAAAAGTATAAAACATCAAGAAGAAAACAAATGATAAAATCTTTTTGTATAGTTGGATAGGAAAATTTTCTTAGCTATTGCACAGAAAGCATAAACCATAAAAGAAAAACTTGATAAAATTGAATTTATCAGAATTAAAATGTTTGCTCTTCAGAAGACAAAATCAATGAAATCAAAAGACAAACTATAAAATTGAAGAAAATACCTGCAGAAAATTTAGAACCTATAAGAATTCTATCCACAATATATATGAAGACACAATTCAAATATAAGAACAGATAGTGCCCAATTTAAAAATGAGCAAAAGATCTTAACAAACATTTCACAAAAGAATGGTCAATGGAGATGTGCAATGGTTCTCAGCATCATTGGCTATAATGAAAAAGCAAATTAAAATCACATTGAGAGTTGATTATATATTGTTAGGATAATGAGAAAGAATGACTGAGAATTAAAGTATCATCAAGGATGTGAAGGAACTTGAGCTCTCAAACCCTTATGCTGGTACTATAAAATGTCAACCACTTTAATAATAAAACATACAACCATCACATAACCAAGCATCTCACTTTAGGTAAGAAATGAAAACATGTCTATGCTAAGATGACTGTTCATAACAGCTTTCTTCACAAGAAGAAAGCATAGAAACAACCTAAATATCTTTCAGGGAAAAAATAAAATGTGGTATATCCACACAAAATACTCCTCAGAAATAAAAAAGAATGAACTAGTGATACATGATAGAGCATGGATGAGCCTCAAAATCGTTATTCCAAGTGAAAATATCCTGATATAGTAAAGTACATATTGCACGATGTCATATAAAAATTTAGGAAATGCAAACTTATCGATACTGTTTGGGGCCAGTGGTGGAGGGTGGCATGTATTACAAAAAGGCTTCAGGAAGCAGATTTTTCAGTGACAGAGAAGTTATGTATTTTGGTTGTGGCAGTGGGTTCAATGGTATATGATCAATAAAATCTCATTGAATTGTAAAAAAAGGACACAGAAAACAAAATCTAAACACTAGGCAAAAGAAAGAAATAGATGAACAGAGTAAAATCACCACCACAATCAGATGCTGAGATATCAACAAAAAATAACAAGACATACTAAAAAACAGAAAAATATGTCAAAGCAAATGAACAAACCAAGAATCCAGATGAGACACAGGAGTAAAGACAACTAATCAATGATGTTCACACAAATCTCCTTAATCAATTCAAGAAGTTGAAGGAAAATATGACTAATGAAGTGAAGGCTTTTAAAATGACACTGTGTGAGCATAAAAAAATGATTTGAAAGCCTATAAAGAAAAGTAAAGAATTTATGGAAATGAGAGACACAATAGATGAGATTAAATATACATTAAAGTCATATAATAGCAGAATTGATTTGGTTGAGGACAGAATTAGTGAATTAGATGACAGAGCTTTTGAACTGGAAAAGACAGAAGAACAGAAAGAGAAAAGAATGGAAAAATTGAATTTTGGGTTTCAGGGAATTGTATGATAGTGTGAAACACACAAACATATGCATTATAGAAATCCAAGAAGGAGAAGAGAATGGAAAAGGGACAGAAAGAATTTCTAAGGAAAAAAATGACTGAAAAATTTCCAATCCATATGAAAATCATGAATATCAATATTCAAGAATTTAAACAGAAAAAAATTGAATAGATTTACTCTGAGACATAAACTATTCAAAATGCCAAATACCAGACATAAAGATAGGTTTCTGAGAGTAGCAATAGAAAAGCAATGTATCACTTACATGGGAGCCTGAATGTCTAATTTTTGATGTCTCATCAGAAACCATGGAGGTAAGAAGACAGTATATGTAATATATTTAGGTTATGGAAAGAAGAAACTGCCAGCCAAGAATTCTGTGTCCAGAAAAGCTATCCTTCAACAATATTTAAAGACTTCACAAATAAAAACAAAGTTTGTTACCAAGAGACTGATTCAACAAAAGATACTGCAGGATATGTTACAGTCTGAAAGGAAATGACAAGGATGAGAAGCTTGGAGAAGAGTGCAGTAATGAAGATTATAAATAAGGAAAGCTGGAAGGGTTAAAAGACAGAAAATAGATATGAAAACAGAAAGCCAAGGGATAAAACGGACAAGGTAAGTAATGTCTGTACAGTAATAACATTGAATATGATTGGATTCAACTCCTCAATCAAAAGACATAGAATGACAGAATGGGAAAAAATTATGAGCCATCTATTTGTTGACTACAATAGTCTCACTTATTTTTAGTTTTTATTTTAAAGAGGTACTGGGGATTGAACAAGGACCTCATATATGGGAAGCAGGTGCTCAACCAATGAGCTACACACACTCTCCAAGAGACCCACTTGATATTTTAACTTTTTAAATTTATTTTTTTATACACTAAAATTTTTTTAAAGATACTTAGATGACATAAATTTTACATATAAAATATAGGGGATTCCCTATCCTTCCCACAGTTTCCCAGATGAACAACATCTTTTGTTAGTGTGGTACATTTGTTACAATTGATGTACAGATATTGTAGTATTGCCACTAAGTGTAGATTATAGTTTACATTATAGTTTACACTCTCTCCCACACAACTTTGTAAGTTATGACAATCTATATAATGACCTGCATCTTTCATTGCAACATCATTCAGGACAATTCCAATGTCCTGAAAATGCCCCCATATTACACCTATATTTCCCTCTCCTTCACCTCAGAACCTCCAGTGGACACTGCTTCCACATCAATGATAAAAATTCTTCCATTGCTAGAAAAACAAGAAGTCTATAGTATAATAACAGTGAGTCTACTCTAGTCTGTCTTTCATTCCCCATTTCTGAGGATTCTAGGATGGTGATGCCTACTTCAGCTCTAATGGAGACAGGGCTTAGATACCATGGGGCAGATGGATGGGACTATCTTGCTTGCAGTTGGAGACAGTCTCTGTTCCTTGGGATGTTTGTTGTTCATCATCATCTCCTTTTTAGTTGTCGTAGGTGAGTCCAATGAATTGGAGAGCAGATGTTGCAACTCTGTTGAGATTCAGGGCCCAACTGGCATATGAAGCACCCAAAGATTTATGTCTCTTGGACATAAACCTATCAACTCTAGTACTAATTATAAGTTCAAATAAAAGGGGCAGAAAAGCCATTCATAGGGAGACCACAACGAGTGCAACTCTGTCAGAGTAGGGAGCATAAATACCAAAGCAGGGCTCACTGGAAGGGTGCCAAACACCTGAGACGTCTGCCTGCCTATAATGTTGAGATGTCTACTGAGCCTTCAGGAGCCCCAGTATTTGAGGCACTATTTACTGTGGCATTTAATGAGATCCTGCTGAGACTTGCATAAGCATAACCTCTGGAAAGACTTCCTGATGCAGTTTGAAGTCTCTTAGTCATACAAACTCATTTGTATTACCCTTCCCCCTCTTGGGCAAGGTCTTTTTCCAGTGGCATTGCCAGTTGGCACTTGATGGTAATCCCTCAGTGCCAGGGAGGCTCATCCCTGGGATTCATGTTCCACACTGGTGGGAAGGTAATAGATTTATATGCTGAGTTTCAGTTAGAGAGAGGACAAATTTGAGAAACAAGGAGGCTCTCAGGAGGCAACCCTTAGGTATCCATAACAATATGCTAAGTTTCAATTTCAAGAGCAAAAACTCATAAGGCTAGTCATCAATATCAAGGGCCCATCAGTGGATCATCTTCCTTTGCCAGTCACTGTCCCTGCACTGGGGCGACTGTTGCTGCTTCTTTAGAGAATGTGGCAGAGCTCTCCACAATGGGAGTTCACTATTCTCTCATTCACTGAGTGATTCTCCACCCACTGTGACAATGCCCCATGAACATTTGAATATTTTTATATACCTTATATTTATGCTCAGGTGAACTTCCTCCCATGCAACCCCCATCCCTGACATCCCACACCAAAGGTTCTCCTCCACCCTAGATGTAACCCTTCTGTGATCCAAAGCTTCTTCAAAGATGAAGCCATTACAATATGATCTCATAGAATTCCAAAGTGGATATCACCCCTAATAGTGGGGCTCTGGAGGGCTCTGGAGACACCCAGGTCCTATGTCAGGGTGGATAGCTCTGAAGTTTGGTGCTGTGCCAGTGGGACCTACTTTGGAGTTTGTGCTCCTGAGACTGACAGAGTTGGACTCAACCATGTCTTCCCTGCACATGGCTCATCTATCCCTTCTATTCAAACCTATACTTGGTGCTGGAGTTTGTAGGTGTACATCCAGAGTCTTGGGTCTTTAGGCTGCCCATGTGCCAGTTGGACCCAGAACCTTGGTGCAATAGCAATTCCTAATCTAAAGCTCATTGGACTCACCCAGGACAAGTGGCAGGGAGAAATGATGGCCAACAGCCATCCCAGGAAATGGAGAGAGTCTGCAGATGCAGGCAGGATAACCCCATCTATCTTCCCCATGGGATATAAACCCTATCTCATTGGAGTTTGGGTGGACATCAACACCCTAGACTCCTCAGGATGGGGGGAAGAGCTATGGACTAGAGTGGAATTACTGGTATTCTGCTATAGACATATTGTGATTCAGGCAATGGAAGAAATTACAACATTGATGTGGAGCCAGTGGTCAATGGAGTCTCTGGGGGCAGGGAGAGGGAAAAGCAGTTGTAGTACAGGGGATTTTTCAGGACTTGGGAATTGTCCTGAGTGACATTGCAATGACAGATATAGGCCATTTTAAATCATCATATAACATGCAGAACTGTGTGGGATGGAGTGAGGTCTACAATGTGAACTATGGTCCATCTTTAATGGCAAAACCCCAGGTTATGTTTATAAATTGCAATTAATGTGACACACAAATGAAGGATGTTTATGTGGGAGGTTGTGGCAGGTGTGGGAGGTGGGGCATATGGGAATCCCTATATGTTTTGCGCAACACTTGTGTAATCTAAGTATTTATTTTTTTAATAAAAAATAAAAAAAAATAAAAGTAATGTAAAAAAAGTCATAAGTACAAAGGAATAACAATAAAAAGTTGGAATAATTAAACAAGAAACAAAATAAAGAAAAATATATAGAATGAATTAAAAGGCTGAAGTGATGAGAAGATAGGAAAAGAAAAAAGATAGGAAAAAAAGAGAGAGGAATTTAAAAAATTGAAGGCCAAATTAAAAAAAGGTGAAATGAAAGAAAAACAACAAAGAGAAGATAGTAAAATGGAGGAAATAGAAGAAATAAAGAACAAGGAAAAAATAGATAAAAGATAAAAGAAAGCGAAAAAAGGGGAAATGCAACAACAGGACACACTCAGAGACAACAAGAAGCGAGAAAAAAAAGTCTTCCTTCTTAGGCTCCTAAGAAGCTTCTCTGGTTGCCAGTGTTCATCAATCAATCATCCTGCAGCCTGCCTTCTGCAGGTGATGTATTGGGTATTAGCAAGTAAAATTAGGGGAAGAATAAAGGAAACTTTAAAAAACAAAAAGTAACAGATCCAAGGAAACCTAAAACAAAACAAAATAAAAATGTTTCTATGTTTCTTGTTATAAGGTATTAGCTCATTACCTGATAACTTGATGAATCACTCACTGGATCACTTCTCTAAGTAGACTTGGGAATCAAACCAACAATCTCATAAACAAAAGGAAGGAATTCCTCCACTGAACTAAACTGGCTCCACAGGTTAACTAGGCTTCAAAAACTTATCTGGCTCTATCTACCCCATTTCTCTCAGGTGGGATAGACTTCTAACAGATTGCTAGAGTCCTCCTGATAAGGTGCCCATCTCTGCCCCCTATCTCATCTCATTCTTTGTCTCCCTGGGTGGCTGTAAGTGACAGCCTGCCTGAGCAGATACCCCTTTCCCTCTTCCTGTCAGGTTGGGATCCCTTCCAAAACTCAAAGGGTGCTCAGCCAGTCAAATTCATGGCAAAGAAACCACTCTCTGTCAGGCTCCTTTTCCTCATAGTGAACAATCTCTCCCTTCCTGTTGGCAGCAGCCAGCCAGGGGCTCCATTAAGACCAGTTGCCCTGAGGCCTTCAGGCTTACTTTTAAAAAGAAGAGCTAAAAATAAAGAACTAACTGCACATCTGGAGAAAGTAGAAAAAAAGCTGTTAACCATCCCAAAAGCAAGCAGAGGAAATGAAACAATGAAGATTAGAGCAGGAATAAATAAAATGGGTAATAAAAATAGACAAAAGAGGAAACAAAAAGAATGAAAAGTTGGTTCTTGAGTCAACCAGCAAGATGATGGTAGAGTAAAGAGCTCCTAGAATCAGTTCCCGCTATGGGGCGGTTGGTAATCACCCAGAGCTATCTACAGCACTTGTTGGGGGCTTCAGGAGGCCAGAAGTACATAATGCAACATACTTCAAAGAATATGGAAGGAGGAGACTGCTCATCTGCAGAGACGATTCATAAGTTGAGCACGCCATGCCTCAGAGGCCGGTGCCCATCCTCCATTGCAGGCACAAGCTGCCTTGGGAGCTGTTCTGCAGCTGGAATTGGAAGCTCCACTTCCCAAAAATGGGTGTGGGGGGAGACGGTTGTGCACCAATTTCAGCTACTGGTTAGTAAATTTAGCAGGCTAAATTATAATCCTAAGAACAGCTAAAGTTTGAACCTGTCCAAGTCAGAAAGAGGCCAGTAGCTGCCATCTTAACTTTGTACCTGACAAAAAGGGAAGCAGGACTGACTGAAAATCACAGTGCTGGTAGGGTCCAGCTTCTTTCCATCTAGATCAGATTGCCACTCTAGCCTAAGCCCCAAACTCACCACAGGTAGGGAGAAAGCTGGGGGGACATGCACCAGCCTCTGTGGGAAACTACAGGCCATGCTGCAGAGGCCAGTGATAATCCTACTTTGGCAGTGCAAGCCAATGAAGGAGATATTCTGTGGCAGGAATTGGAAGCTCCATTTCCCAAAAACAGGGGAGGAAAAGATGGCTGGCAACCAATTTCAGCTATTGATTTGTCAATTCAGCTGGTTAAAGTATAACCATAAGAATAGCTAAAGTTTGAGCATGTACAAGTCAGAAGGAGGCTGGTAACTGCCATTTTGACACCCCCCCCCCAGCATGAGGGGAAGCCAGGCTGACTGAAAATCACGGTGATTGTAGAGAATTGTTTCTTTCACCCAGATTGACCTACAGCCCTAACCTAGGGTTTACCCCACCTCTAACAGTGAGGAAACTGGTGGGCTCTGCACCAGCCTATCCAGGTAGCTGCACGTACATTTGGCTGGCACAGACCAAATAACCAGAAGTCTACTGTGGCAACTGTGGTCATCTTGGACCTGCACTGCATAGATTGCTGCCCACATCTGGAGCTCCATTGGTGCCCAAGGTAGGGGAGAAAGAGGAACAAATTTTCATCAGTCTTTCTGGGCAACTATAGTCTAGGCCTGCATGACTTGGATTATTCCACACAACTGTGGCTCTAATGCTTCCCCTGGTGAAGATGAAAGTTGGGAGAAGATTCATCGGTCCTTGGGGCAGTGAGGGCAGCTTGATCCTCCACAGCTTACAGCACCAACAACATCCTTGACTCCTACTATACAACCAGCAAGGTAGAAAGGAAAGGAAGCCCTAAGCTAAAGAGAAAAAGTGTACCCCAAATAAATATTCTAGTAAGTAAGATGCCAAAACATGACAAAAAATTACAATCCACACCAAGAAACAGAATGATATGCCCCAGTTAAAGGAATGAGATAAGCCTCCAGGTGACATAAGGAGTTGAGACAACAAATCATAAATATTCAAACAAATCTTAATAATTTCAATGAGATGGCTAAAGAAATTCAGGATAAGAAGACATTGAATGAGCACAAAGAAGGATTTGAAAGCATACTCAGAAAAATAACAGATCTTATGGGAAGGAAAGGTGCAATAAATGAAATTAAAAATACACTGGAATCATATAATAGCAGATTTGAAGAGGCAGAAGAAAGGATTGGTGAGCTTGAAGAAATGGACCCTAAAAATGAAAATACAAAGGAACAGATGAAGAAAAGATTGGAAAAACTTGAACAAGTTCTCAGAGAACTAAACGACAGCAAGAGAGGTGCAAACATACATGTCATGGGTGTCCCAGAAGGAGAAGAGAAGGGAAAAGGGACAGAAGGAATATTTGAATAAATAATGGTAGAAAATTTTCCAACCCTGTTGAAGGACATAGATATCCATGTCCAAGAAGCATGACATACTCTCATCAGAAAAAATCTTAATAGATCAACTCAAAGACACATACTAATCAGAATGCAAATGCCAAAGACAAAGAGAGAATTCTGAGAGCAGCAAGAGAAAAGCAATGCATAACATATAAGATACCTAATAAGATTAAGTGCTGATTTTTCACCAGAAACCATGGATGTAAGAAGATAGTGGTATGATATATTTGGAGAATACTGCAAAAGAAAAACTTCTAGCCAAGAATCTTATATCCAGCAAGATTGTCTTTCAAAATTATCATGAGTTTAGAATATTCACAGATAAACAGAAACTGAGAGAGTTTGCAGCCAAGAGACCTGCTTTGTAGGAAATACTAAATGGTGTGCTACAGCCTGAAAAGAAAAGACAAGAGAGAGAGAGGTCTGGAAGAGAGTGTAGAAATGAAGATTATATGAATAAAAGTAACTAAAAGTGTCAAAAGAGTGGGGAAAATAAAATATGACAGAAAAAAAACAAATATTCAGGAATAAACTGAACCAATGATGCATAGCACTTGTATTCAGAAAACTACAACTCATTGTTAAAAGAAATTTTAAAAAGACCTAAAGAATTGGAAGAACATTCCATGCTTATGGATTGGAAGACTAAAAATCATTAAGATGTTGCATTAGTCAGCCAAAGGGGTGCTAATGTGAAATACCAAAAGTGGGTTGGTCTTTATAAAGGATATTTATTTGGGGTAGAAGTCCACAGTTACCAGGCCATAAAGCATAAGTTTCTTCTCTCACCAAAGTCCATTGTCACGTGTTGGAGCAAGACAGCTGCTGACATTTGCCCAGGGTTCAGGATTCTTGGGTTCCTCTCTTCCCGGGGCTGTGTTTCTCTCCGGGCTTAGTTCCTGTTTCCTCCACAAGGTCAGCTGTAGGTGATCAGGTAAACAGTTCGCTTCTCTTCTCCTGGGGCCTTCTTTCCAACATCAAAGCTGCTTCTCAAAAGACTGCTGCTCAAAACTGTTCTTGCCATGCCTTTTATATTTGATTCCCCACCCACCAAGGGGTGGGGCTCAACACCCTAATTATAACTTAATCATGCCCAGATTAACAGATCAGTTTATAAACATGATCCAATTATATTTTTGTAATTCATAATTACATCATATTGGCCAACGGTTACAGATGTCAACTTTACTCAAATTGATGTACAGATTCAATGCAATCCCGATAAAAATTCCACCAGCATTTTTTAAATAAATGGAAAACATGATTATCAAATTTATTTGAAAGGGTAAGGGGTCCTGAATAGCCAGAAACATCTTTAAAAGGAAAAGTGAAGTTGGAGGATTCTCATTTCTGGACTTTAAGTTGTATTACGTAGCTACAGCGGCAAAAACAGCATGGTACTAGCATAAAAAAAGATACATAAACTAATGGAATTGAATTGATGGTGAAAAAATGGACACTCATATATATGGTCAAATGAATTTTGACTAGCCTATCAAACCCACCCAGTCTATTAAAAAAATGGTGTTGAGTAAACTGGATATCCATAGCAAAAGAAGGAAAGAGGACCCCTATCTCACACCTTATAAAAAAATAACTCAAAATGAATCAAAATCCTAAATATAAAAGCAAGAACCATAAAGCTTCTAGAAGAAAATGTAGGAAAATAACTTCAAGACCTGGTGGTAGGTGGTGAATTCTTAAAGGAGATAAAAGGAGGACTGAGATGAACTACAGATATTTAATGTATGTAGAAGTTTTAAGTAGCTTTAATGAAAAAGTGTAGAAATGTACAGAGTTGATTGTAACACATTATAGTGAGTAACAGCTGGTTTACAAATGAGGATGTGGCTTAAAATGGTAGTCTTGGGATGTAAATGCCAATTGAAAGAAAGCTAAAGAAAAATCTAGGCACTGAATAGCACAGTAAACCCCAAAGTGGATGAGAATTGTGGTTGATGGTAGAGATGCAAGAGTCCTTTGTGAGCTAGAGCAGATGTACATCAGAATTACAAGATGGTGGGAATGTGTAGACGCATCTGAAAAATACAACTGTAGTGACCTATGGGCTGAGGTTAACAGTAATAATACAATATTCTTGCATCTATGCCAAAAATGTACTGTGTTGATAATGGGGGAATATGGAAAATGTATACCAAATGTATGCTGTGAACCTGGTAATAATCAGATGATATTATCCCACAATCTGTAACAAATGTTCCACCACATTATGATGTGTTGTTAGAGCAGTATTTTTGGAAATTCTGCACATGTGCATGATTGTTTTATAAGTTTACAACTTCTGTCATAAAAATATTTTTAAAAAATAATAATAGTGTGGGTTGGGGGAAAAATACACCTAATGTAAGATAAGGAGTATAATTAGTACTAAGATTTTGACAATATTCTTTCATCATTTGTAACAAACATCTCATGACAATACAAAGTCTTGGTGGAGGGTTGGTGTATGGGACCCCTGTATGATGTTATGAATGACTGCTTTGTAAGTTCACATCTTTTACTATACACTTATTGTTTATGTATGTTCATGTATAAATGATATAAAAGTAATAATAATAGGGTCGGTTGGAGGAATATACTTTGGTTAGTAGTAATATTTTGAGGATGCTCTTTAATCAGTTAAAAATGTTTAATGAAATGCAAGGTATAGGTGGTAGGGTGAGGTAGGAGAGCTCTGTAGCATTTTATGCATGTTTGTTTTGAAACTCACAACTATTGCTATATGCTTATTATTTATGTATGTTCATGTATGAGTGAGATACTTCAATAAATTAAAAAAAAAATTTTTGGCCAATGTAAAAAAAAAATGGTTCTTTGAAAAGATTAACAAAATTGAAAAATCCTTAGCTAGTTTAAACAACAAAAAAGAGAGGAGATGCAAATAAATAAAATCAGAAATGAGATGAGGGACATTAACACTGACCCAAAAGACATTAAAATATCAAAAGAGGATACTATTAGCAACTGTATGCCCAAAAACTTGACAATATTCATGAAGTGGATGAATTGTAGAAACCCATCAACAATCCATAATGACCACAGACGAAATCCAAGACCTCAACAAGCCAACCACAATTTTAAAAATGAAACAGTCATCTGAAACCTCCACAAAATGAAAGACCCAAGACCTGATGGCTGCACCCTGATTTCTATCAATCACTCAAAGATGATCTAATATCAATCTTTCTCTACCTCTTCCAAAAATTGAAAAGGAAGGAATGCTACAAAATGCAGTCCCTGAAACCAGCATTACCTTAATACTAAAGCCAATAGAAATATTATGAAAAAAAAATTATAGACCAATATCTCTAATGAATATAGATGCAGAAATCTTCAAGAAAATACTTCCTAACCAAATTCAAAAGCACATTAAAATTATACACCATGGTCATATGTTTTTTGTTTTGACCTACTGGTGCCAGGGATTGAAACCAGGATCTCATATGTGGGAAGCCAGCACTCAAGCGCTGAGCCACATTGGCTACCCTGAGTTAGTTTTTTCATTTGTTTGCTTATTGTTTGTTCTTGTTTTTAGGAAGCTCCAGGAAGTGAACACAGGACCTCTCATGTGGGAAGCAGGTGCTCAACTGCTTGAGCAACATCCACTCCCTGATTATTTGGGTTTTATGACAGTTATGCAAAGATGGTTCAACATAAGAAAATCAATCAATGTAATATACCACATTAATAAATCGAAGAAACAAATCACTTCATTATCTCAAATGATCCAGAAAAGGCATTTCACAAAATATATTATCACTTCTTGATAAAAACTGAAACATAGCAATAGAAGAAAATTTTCTCAATATGATAAAGGTCACATATGAAAATCCCTGACTAACATTGTACTGAATCATGAAAGACCATTTTTAATAATGAGATCGGGCAAAAAACAAGGATGTCCACTATTTCTGCTGTTATTCAATATTGTGCTAGATTTTCTAGCTAGAACAATTAGGCAAATAAAAGATACAAAAGGCACCCAAACAGGAAAGGAAGAAGTAAAACTTCACTGTTCACTGATAATATGATCCTATCTTAGAAAATCCTAAAAACTCCACAGCAAAACTACTAGAATTAATAGACAACTTCAGCAAAGTGGCAGAATAGAAGATTAATATGCAAAAAATCAATAGTTTCTATTAAGTACTAATGAACATACTGAGGAGGAAGTTAGGAAAAAAATTCCATTTACATTATTGACTAAGGTAATCAAACATTTAGGAATAAACAACCAAGGACATAAAGGGCCTGTATTCAGAGAAACCGAAGACCTCAATAAATTGAAGGACATTCTCTGTTCATGTATTGGAAGACTAAATATCATTAAGATGTCAATTTTACCCAAACTGACCTATAGATTTAATGCAATCCTTCTACAAATTCAAACAGCCTTCTTTGTAAATTTGGGAAAACCTATTATCAAATTTAACTTGAAGTACATGGGTTTCTGCAAATAGCCCAGACTCTCTTAAAAAAGAAGAATGAAGTTGAAGGACTCTCATTTCTCAAATTTAAGGCATATTATTTACCAAAGTAGTAATAAATAGCCTGTACTGGTATAAAGATAGATGGGATTGAATCAAGAGTTCAAAATAGACCCTCACATCTATGGTCAAGTGATTTTTGACAAGGCTGTAAAACCAACCCAGCTGAGTTAGAATAGCCTATTCAACAAATGGTGCTGGGAAAACTGGATACCCATATATCAAAGAAATAAATTGATCCCTATTTCACATCTCATTAACTTAAATTAACTCAAAATAATTCAAGAATCTAAATGTAAAAATCTAGAACAATAAAACTCCTAGAAGAAAATGTAGAGAAAGAAGTTTAAGATCTTTATGTAGGTGGTGATTTCTTGTCCATTACACCCAAAATACAAGCAAAGAAATAAAAAGATAAATAGAACTTGGAACTTCCTCAAAACGAAACACTTTTGTGTTTCAAACAATTTTATAAGAAGTTGAAAATGCAGACTATTCAATGGGAGAAAATCTTCAGTAACCACACATCCAAGGGTTTTATTTCCTTGTTATATAAAGAGATCACGTAAGTCAATAACAGAAAGACTAAAAACCTAATTTAAAAAAGGGCAAAAGACTTGACATTTACAAATGGCCAAAATAGCTCATGAAAAATGGTCAGCATTACTAGTTATTAGGGAAATGCCAATCAAAACTACAATGAGATAATATTTCATACCTTACAGAATGGCAATTAAAAATTAAAAAAAAAAGAAAACTATGGGTGCTGGAGAGGATGTGGAGAAATTTGAACACTCCTTCACTTTTGGTTGGAATGTAAATGGTGTTGCCTCTGCAGAGGATGATTTGGTGATCTCTCTGAGAGCTAAATATAGAACTGCCCTATGATTCAGCAATCCTACTACTAGGAATATATAAAGAAATTCTGAAAAAAAGAATGCTAGCAGATATTTGCACACCCATGTTCATAGTCGTATTACTGATAATTGCTAAAAGATGGAAACAAATTAAATGCCAATCAACTGATGAATTGATAAAGAAAATGTGGTATATACATACTATAGAATACTATTCAGGTGTAAGAAGATATTAAATTGGTATGCATGTGATAACAAGGATGAACCTTGATGATATTATGTTGAGTGAAATACGATAGAAACAAAAGGTTGAATATTGTATATTTCCACTGATATGGACTAAATGCGATTAGTGAGCTTATGGAATTATACTATAGAGTATAGGTTAGTAGGAGACAGAATGCTGGTTAAGAAGGGGGAGATGATACTGAATGTATGTAGAATGTTTAATAAGGTCAATTATATATATATGTTGTAATGGATAGAGTTGATATTAGCACATTATAATGACTATTACACACACTGCGTATTTATAACTTGGCATTGTAGTTGAAAGATGTATTCTAGGGAGGTTAATGTTAATTGAAAGACAGCATAAGGATAACCTAGGGGTTGTATAGCATACTGATTTTGGTGGTAGATGAGGATTGTGGTTTCTACTATAAATACAAGAATGTTCCTCAACTACAACATGTTAAAAATTTGGTGATAAGCAGGAAAACACAAGTAATATATAGAGACTATAGTTACCAGTAATATTGCAATATTTTTGTAGAAATGGTACAGAAGGTGCTATATCAATGCTAAAGGTAAAAAGAAATGGGATTAGTTTCATGATATATGAATATGGTTAAACACTTTTTCTTCAATTTCTTTATTAAGAAGGAGACGTTGGTCATGACATTTAACCAATCTCTAATCATTTATGTATCTTTCTTTTTTTACGGACTAAAAATAGTTTATTTCAAAGACAGTAGCAGAACAAACTAAAATTTGGTCTTTTCCATCTCTGGACTTATACATGAACCTTCAACAATTATGAAGCAGATAACCCAATGTCCACATATTCTTCAGTCTAGCTCGTCAGAAAATATCTAATTATTAAAATCTTCATAACATAAGCCCACTGTCCAAGAGACTCAAGTAAGGGAATTCCTTTTCATTCTGGCTAATATTCAAACATAAAAAGAATAGTACTACTACTATTACTAATAACATTGACCCCTCACCAATTATTTTATTCAATAACACCGGAACCCACCAAACAGGACAATCATCCTCTTTCAGGAAGCTGACAGGTGGGCAGGCGGTAGGACTCCACCTGGAAAACCAAGCATCTGAGCACCGAGAGGAAAGACAGGGTCAACGGGCAGGGCCAAGGAAGGGTACTACATCTAACGGTGGCCCCACCCACAGAGCTACCAGTAGCAGAGATGGGAAGAGAGCAACCCTTTAACCCTAAGCACTGCCCCGGCCCTGTTCCGCGTCCAGCCCTGCTTGGGCCACAGCCCAGTGAGAGTCCCAGCTTAGAAAAACTCCAAGCATCGAGGCCTGGGCACCGGCTCTGCCCCTTAGCCAGGGAGGAGGAGGGGGGCTGGAACCAGTGATGGCGCCCGCGGACATGACTTCCAGGTCTCCTCCCTTGGGGAAAGAGTCGCTCTGAGGAGCCCAGCGCCCGCCCTCCGTCCTCTGTCAAGGCCAGGCCGGCAGGACACAGCCCGCATCGTCCGCTTGGGCCGCGAGGGATGAGAATGTCATCGGCCGCAGGAGGCCCCAGCCGAGGGCAGCGACATCAGCGATACCTTTGGCCTCACAGTCAGCACTGTACTTGTCCTCCTCCCTCAGCAGCTTGGACAGAATGAGCTGGTGCTGTTCGTTCAGCTTCTGAGCCTTCTCCCGGCAGGAGCGTGTCGCCAACTCCGTGGCGGGACGAGAAGCCCGGGACAGCTAAGACCAACTGAGGACCGGGCCAGGCAGTGAAGGCACCTGGCACGGCCAGGGCTACGGGAGGACTCAGCCCAAGAAGCCGGGGTGGCGGCGGCGACGACGACTGCGACTGGAACAGGAGGAGCGGTGGTGGTGGTGGCAGAGCCTATGTGTCCTGCCTTCTCGACCAGCCGGCCCCCCACACAGGGCAGGAGCCCTAGATAGAAGGGGGAGTCGTTTATGTACCTTTCTTAATCCTGGAGAAACAATTGAGTTTGTTTTTAGGATTAAATAAGATAAATGTGACTGGACAGAAATTTTTAGACTAATGCTTCCATAAATTGTTAAGCTGACTTTTGTCTATTATTTTATGTTTTGCAGTTGAGATAAAGTTAGGAAAAAAAATCAATGAGGGAGTTAAGTAGCTTAAGTGGTTAAGCTCCTGCTTCCCATGTAGGAGGTACTGGGTTCAATCTCCCATACCTCTTTAAAAAAAAAAAAAAAATTCAATCATGGGGTGACGTCATCAGCACAGCGATGGAAGCCATATGCTGAAAATAACCTCCCCTGATACACTGGATAATGTTAGAGGACTCCACAAATGCTGAATTGAAGAAAGAGAAAAATATCAGGTAGGAAACTTCCATCCAGGACGTAGTGGTCCTCTTCCCTTTCCTCTCAGCGGGTCCCGTGCAAAGCTTGGGGGTTCTCCAGAGGCAGCAAGCAGCCTGGATCCCTCTCACCAGGGAAACAGAATTTTAGAGGAACTCACAGTTGTGAGTTAGAACACCACACATATCCAGGTATGGAGACAGAAGCCCACAGAGACCCAGTGCTGAAAACAAGCTGCTGAGGAATGCTGAAAACAAAAGGGCCCCCATTTTAGGGGGGTTGGGAGTAAAATTGAAGCAGAATGGCTATGGCCAAGTGGTCCACCCACTCAATCCATTTACTGTTGGTGGAATTCATTAAATGCAGAATGGACTTTTCTGGGGGGTCCCACCTTTCTGGAAAGACCCTGTCTGACTCTCAGAGGCAGGATAACCTTGTAGGGAAGAAATTTTTGGCAGAAAAAAGCCTCACAGACAAAAATGGAGGGGGAGGGTTGAACTGAACTGCTGCTAGACTGGAGACTCCCAGAAATGAAAAGTGTAAGGAAAATGGGGCACTAAGTGAGGAAGAGAATTTAAACAAATCATAGGAGCTGGGGACAAATATCTTCACAAAAACAAATAGAACAGATCAAGATTCCTGGAGAAGGAGGAGAGGAATAACCTCGCAGGTTATGTTTCAAATTCTGGGGAAAGGAGCACTTACAAAAGCTAGAAACTAGTTAAGCTTCAGTTTGCTCATGTAAGGCTTAGCTTTCAGGACTCCATCTGGGGCCTACTTAAATTAGCAGTTTCCCCCAGTTTGATCTGGCTCTCAGCCATTGAGAGTTGTGATCAAAATGTAAGATGTTGAGCTCATTTTCAGTTACTGCCTAAGGTCTTGGAGTAGTACTTCCAGATTATTTTCATGTTAGGTTCATAGATGGTCATGATGCCAGTTTTTCCACAATCATCATTTTTATGTCATCCCAGATACAAAGAAATCATTTGCTGGGAAAATGATGCCAGACATAAAGAAATCACAAGTGGCTGGGGACTCACATTCAAAACCCTTGGGAGAAAACAGTATACCAGGGAGCCTATAATAAATGCTAGAGTGATAAAAGACCCAACTGCCTACATCATAGTATACTGCAAAGCCCAGGACCCATGATTTGACCCAACTGAAATTAACATGATCAAATCAGGGCCTTTAGGATGGCCTTACCTGTTTAAACTATGTAGTCTATTTAACTATTTCAAGCAATTGTGTCCCAACTTCCCCAGAAATGTGTACCCAGGTACAATGTTACTGTCTAAAACAACTTTAACTAATAAGTCTAATGACTTGCTGTGCAGCTAAAGCTCTAGCAGTAGATTCAATAATTTCTCTTATTGTGATTGATAAATATCTAAACCTGTTTTCATTTACATTAACCCCAAGCCAAGGTAGCAGCTGTCAAAAGAGACAAACCCAGAATCATTAACTCCCTGGGTAAATCCTGTTTTGCCTGAGACTGCAGATTGAGGGGGGTAGTCCAGTGAGAAGTTTCTAAGGGACTATGAGGAGACCAAGTGCACATTGCCCAGGCATTTATCAGGTATTAAAGTAATTTACAGCCCAGGCAAATATCTGATAAAATTTCCACAGTAAAAATATTGCCTGATAAAACAATATAACTACAGTCAAGGTGATGTTGTTTATAAATTGATTATTAGGAGTACTATCGTTTGTCCTTAGCATCCAAGGGTCTGTTTTATTGAGAGTTCAAATGAAGAGCTGACCAAAATTTATTTGTCTTTTGAATCTTCTGCAGATCCAGTACCTTAAACCTGAAAGTGGACATGCATTGTTAAGATAACTTGTAGTTTGTGGAGGCATTTGGACTATTATAATAAGTTTTCCAAACTCTTCTCTGATCTCTTAATAAGCCTCTCAACCAGTTGTATTTATAGTGTGGTTGATATTCAGCAAATGCAGGTTCTTTCCTTCCAATACATTTTAAAGACCAATTCCTGAGATACTGTGGTTCCAAGTGAGAAAGTTTATTTGTTAGGACAGAAAAGAGATCATTGGTCTAGCAATGGCCCAAAAATCTGCCTCCTTGGTTGTGAGGAGTTTAGGGTTTTTATGGATTCAAACAGAAGAAAGTAGAGTGGTTAAAATAAAAATAGTAAATATATACAAGCTAGTTTTCAAATAACCATCAACAAATGTAAGGTTAGTCTAGAATAAACATCACAATAGTAAGTATACACAAGAGTGAGACTCATTTTGAAATAACCATAAACAAAGGTAAAGTCAGACTGGAATAACCATCACAACAGTTAAGTATACACAAGTGTAAGTCTTGTTTGCAACAACCATAAAGAAGGGTGAGATTGACATAGCCAATTTCAGTAATTTCAGGTATTAGCTTTGGGCTATTCTATAAGATACTGATAAAATAACGGAAAAAAAGCATCTATATAATGATTCAGTAATCATAAGCTTTTGTTAATTCTTAATTTTTGGTTACAAGGTTACAGATTCAAGAAAGCATAAAGCAGAGGGAAGAAGACCTTGGATCTAGTATTCATATTTGATATGAAACAAATGGTGATGTCTGATCCAAAGAGACTGAAGCATTTGTGATAAGAAAGAGCTTTTTTTGGCGGTAGAACTATGTTGTCCCTTACAATGTGCAGAGATCAGGGTTTATGATGCCAATTCCAACAGTTTCTAAGGTTACCATCTTTAAAATGTCCTTGGAGGAGCAGACAATGGCATTGTCTTTCCAGGCCAGTGCAAGGACAATACATAGGGAAATATAAAGATTTTATGCATGGTAAGTATTAGTAAGGTAGAGTCTATGTGAGGACTTGTTTATGTTAGGACTTGCTCTGTCACCTTGTGAATAAGTAGTCTACTTTGTGACATTTTCTGCTTCCCTTTCTGGCTCATTTGATTTTTAAGTCTCCATAATTAGTCAAGGAGTCTGATGGATTTTTTTTTTAGTTGAGAAATGTGGACCCATGACACAACACCCTGTAATTAAGTTGCATTATCAGAAGTTAGAAGTACTTGGCAGGGTTCCTTTTAAGGAGGATCTAGGGCTGTCTTTTGTCTGTGTCATATCCCATAGAACCATTATCCTGGTAACAGATTGTGATTAATGGAGTGTCTGTCATGTGGGAGAGGAAAGGTGTCCTTTACTTGTTGAAGATAATCTTTGGCATAAGGCATTAAGGATTTGCAAATTGGGTCATGCCATATTGTGACATTAGTGATCAGTTCTCAATTTATTCTCAGAGATAGGTCTGCTAGGAACAATTTCATATGGGAAGAATTTGAGTTTCCTAAAAGGAATCATATGAATTAACAGAGGGCCAAAGATAAAAATTTTTGCCAGTAAAGGCTAGGTTCTTCAGTTAATTCAGACAGTATTAATTTAAGTTTATAATTACAGCTGTTTTACTAGTGGCTGTTTTTGCATGAAAATATGCAAGTGCATTTTAAAAAATATTCAGTCTCTGTCCTTTTTGTGTAAGCCTGTATCTTAATGATGGCAAAAGTACTAGGAGGAAATTAGTAGAAAGGAGAAAATTTACTGGTCTACAGTTTTCAACTGGCATACCAGAAGAAGTGAGGAACCCTCTTTGCTTCCATAGCATGCTGAAATCAGTATAGATAAGGGATTCTTAACCAGGGGAAAGATTTCAGGAGGTCTGTGAGCTTGAATTGAAAAATTTAATTTAAAGACATACTGAGATTGATTGTCTTAAAACTATGTGCTGCTGCCTTCTGAGAATGGATCTGTGGTTTTCACCTAAATGGTGAAAAGGTCCATGGAAAAAAGCACCCCTGCTATAGACGGTAACAGAATTTCCTTCTGATAGAAAGCAGGGCTGAGTAAGAGCACAGAGTTCATCCTTTTTGATGGAAGAAAATTGTGGATGACTACCTTATTCAAAGTGATATAGCCTGTTTGAAATGTACCATTAACAATTCTAGCATAAGAATCATTAACAAATAGAATGACATCTGGGTTGAGCATAAGAACATGTATGGAGTCATTAATTTTGAAGTTACCAGTTTACAGCCATGGGATATCCCCTCATTAGATAAAGGTAACAGAGTAGCAGGGTCAATAACATTGCAGCATTTTAGGTGAAGATTAAGAGGTGAAGTAAAAGGATCACATAAGAAGTCAGTTTTCTGGAGGAAAAATGTTAGGCCTGCTCAGAGTTAAGTTTGCTGACGCTATAATTAATTTGACAGTTTCTGCTGAATCTTTAACAAAATTTGGGTAAGAACAGACAGGTACATCAAGGTGGAGGCTGTAATATGCAATTGATTTGGAGTTTCCTCTGTGTTTTTGAGTTAGCAACCCTAAGACTTTGTTATATAACTATTTTCTCCAATTATTTCCTCTTAACAAGGAGAATAGACCCTGATTGAATCTATGAAAATAATTACAGTACCATGAATTTAAGAATATTTAATAAGAGTCAAATTCTGGAGGGGTCAGGCAATGACATAAAGATGAATGTTTTATGAATTATAGACAGCTTAATTCAGTAAGGGACCCCTTGTATCTAGAAAATAGAACAATAATATATTAGCAATAATCCAAAGAAAACTGTGATCATTCTTTATCAGTTCATTTAGCCCTAAGTAATTAAGCTGTGTTTCATTAGATCTTCTGTTGTCAATCTCAAGAACCTATCAGCTTCTTCATTAAAATTCTGGAGATCTTGACTGAGTACAGTGGTATGCTTTTAAAGTTATTTATGGAATGTCATTAGAAGCTGGTGCCTCAGAGAACTTGGCATACTCCTTCCCATAAGTCTCTGAGACAGCCCTTTATGTTGAAGATAAAGCACACTGGCCTGTAGCTGTTTGCAAGTGTTTTCAAGGAAGCATCAGAATAAAAACTATCAGTAGATAACAGAAAATTTAAAATATCCATGGTTAACTTATTGCTGTTTTACAAAAGTGAACAATCAGATGAGAGGTCACAAAACATTATTTTAAGAACCACTGAACTTATCTTCATAATATTTCATCCTCCAATCCATTTGCACAGAATGTCTTTCCATTTGTTTAGGTCTTCATTGATTTCTTTTAGCAATTTTATTTTTAGTTTTCTGCATATTGATCCTGTACTTCTTTGCTTTAATTGATTCCTATGTATTGGAATATTTTTGTTGCTATCATAAATGGAATTTTCCCCGTGATTTCCTCCTCAGATTGTTTAATACTAGGATATAAAAACATTACTGATTTTTGCACGTTTATCATGTATCCTGCCATTTGCTGAACTCATTTATTAGCTCAAGTAGATTTGTCATAGAAATTTCAGAATTTTTAAAATATAGGATCATGTCATCCACAAATAGAGTTTTTCTTCGTCTTTTGTATTTGAATGCCTTTAACTTTTACTTGTCTAATTCCTCCAGCCAGAATTCCTAGTACCATGTTGAATAACAACAGTGAGAGTGGCCATCCTTGTCTTGTTCCCAACCTTAGAGGTAAATGTTTCAACCTTTCTCCATTGAGTACAATGTTGGCTGTGGATTTTTCATATATGCTTTTTACCATATTGAGGAAATTTCCTTCTATTCCTATCTTTGAATTATTTTTATCAAGAAAGGATGCTGGATTTTGTCAAATCTTTTCTGCATCATTTGAAATGATCATGTAATTTTTTGTCCTTCAATTTGTTAATGTGGTGTATTATGTAGATCGATTGTCTTATGTTGAACCAGCCTTGCATACCAGGAATAATTCCCACTGGGCTGTGATGTACAAGTCTTTTGATATGCTGTTGAATTTGATTTGCAAGTATTTGTTGAGAACTTTTTAGCATCTATGTTCATTAGAAAAATTTTTCTGTAATTTTCTTTTCTTGTAGTGTCTTTATTTGGTTTTGGAATTAGGGTGATGTTGGCTTCATAAAATGTGTTGGGTAATTTTCCCTCCTCTTCAATTTCTTGGATGAGTTTAAAAAGGATTGGTGTTAATTCTTTTCAAAATGCTTGGTAGAATTCATCTGTCAAGCCATCTGGTCCTGGACTTTCCTTTGTTAAGAGATTTTTGGTGATGGATTCAATATTTAAATGTGATTTGTTTGTTAAGTTCTTGCATTTCTTGTAGTGTCACTAGGTTATTTGTGCATTTCTAGGAATTTGTCCATTTCATCTAGGTTGCCTTCTTTGTTGGCATAGAGTTTCTCATAATATTCCCTTGTGATCCTTTTTATTTTTGTGGGGTCGTTTGTAACTTCTCCCCTTTTATTTCTGATTGTATTTATTTGCATCTCTCTTTTTTCTTTATTCATCTAGATAGGGGTTTGTCAATTTTAATAATCTTCTCAAAGAACCAGCTTTTGCTTTTATTGAATTTCTCTATTGTTTTTTAGTTCTCAATTTCATTGATTTCTGCTCTAACCTTTATTATTGCTTTCCTTCTGCTTACTTTTGGATTGGTTAGCTGTTGTTTTTCCAGTTTTTCCAATTATTCAGTTAGATCATTGATTTTATCTCTTCTTATTTAATATAGGTGTTTAGTGCTATACATTTCCCTGTCAAGACTGCTTTTGCTGTATCCCATAAGTTTTGATAATTTGTGGTCTTGTTTTCATTTTTCTCAATATGTATACAGAATTCACTTGCAATTTCTTCTTTGACCACCTGATTATTTAGGAGTGTGTTGTTTAGCCTCCACACTTTTGTAAATTTACCTCTTTCTTAATATTGATTTCTAGTTTCATTCCATTATGTTCTGAGAAGTTACTTTATAAAATTTAAAACTTTTTATATTTATTGAGAGCTACATTGTGCCCATGTGGTCTATGCTAGAGAAAGATCCATAGACACTTGAGAAAAATGTATAACTTACTCAATTTTGGTGCAATGTTCTTTTATATGTCTTTTAGATCTAACTCATTATCATATAGTTCAAGTTCTCTGTTTCCTTTTTGATATTCTTTCTAGCTGTTCTGTCTAGTTAAGTGTTTGTTGTGTTGAAGTCTCCAGTGATTATTGTAGAGATGTCTGTTTCTCCCTTCAATTTTGCCAGAGTTAGCCTCTTGTATTTTGGGGTACCCTGATTAAGTGCAATAGATATTGATGACTGTTTTATCTTCCTCATGGATTTTCTATTTTTTTAATATATAATGGCCTTCAGTATCTCTTATAACTCTTGCATTTAAAGTCAGTTTTTGTCTCATATTATGACAGTTACCCTTGCTCTTTTTTGGTTACTATTTGTATGGAGTATGTTTTTCCAACCTTTCACTTTTAGCTGGTTTGTATCCCTGGGTCTAAGGTGATTATCTTGTAGGCAGAATATGGTTGGCTCATTTTTTGTACATTCTGTCAGCCTATATCTTTGGTTGGGGAGATTAATCCATTCACATTCAATGATATTACTTTAAATGCATTATTTTTTGGAAAAAAATATATTTTATAAAATATTACCCACATACATTTTTTAACAAAACATTTTTTGAATACATATTACTAAAGCATACAATTCATCCAGCTCATTTATTTGTTTATTATTATCATTGTAAGAAAGAAAGTGCTCTAATCATGATTAAAGTGATGAATGCACAGCTATGTAGTAATACCAAAAACCATTAATTGTAAACCCATTATTTACTTTCATCATTTTATTCTATGGTTTTCATTTGCTGTATCTTGTTTTCATCTTTAATCTTACTCTTTTGGTTATCTTTTCTCCTATTCCTTTTTCTATACATTCCTCAAAGCCTCTGTCTCCAATCTTTTTCTTTCAGGCTCTAAGGCTTCCTTCATTATTTCCTGTAGAGATGGGTTCCCTTTTTTTGAGCTCTCTTAGTTTGTTGGTAAATATTGTGTACTCACCTTCATATTTGAAGGAGAATTTTGCTGGATACAAAATTCTCAGTTGACAGTTTTTCTGTTTCAGTCTCCTACTTGTATCATACCACTATCTTCTTGCCTCCATCATTTCTGATGAGAAATCTGCACTGTCTTACTAGGTGCCCCTTGTATGTGATGGTTTACTTCTCCCTTGCTGTTCTCAGGATTTTCTCTTTATCTTTGACATTCTGAATAGTATGTGTTTTAGAATATACATAATTGGATATATTCTGATTGGGATACACTTATTCGTTCTTCTAGCTGTTGTATGCTGCTAAAGTGTATTATTTTATTTTTTAAAGATACTTAGATTATACAAATGTTACATAAAAAATATAGGGGATTCCCATATGCCCTGCTCCCCACACCACCCACATTTTCCCGCATTAACAACATCTTTCATTAGTCAGGAAATATTCATTGCAATTGATTAAAACATTTTGGAGTATTGCCACTAAGTCTGAGTTTACATTGTAGTTTACACTCTCTCCCACACAATTCTGTAGGTTATGACAAGATTTATAATGGCCTATATCTGTTATTGCAATGTCATTTAGGACAATTCCCAAGTCCCAAAAATGCCCCCATATTACCCCTGTTTTTCCATCTCCTTGCCCTCAGATCCTTCTGTGGCCACTGCTTCCACATTAAAGATATGATTTTTTCCATTTCTAGAATCACAATAAGCCTACAGTAGAATACTACTTTGGTTCATAGTTCCCTTCCCAATCCTTAGGATTCTGTGATGGTGATGTCCTCTCCACCTCTAATTGAGAAGGGGCTGTGATCCCATAGGGCCAATGGATGGAACTCTCTTGCTTGCAGTTGTAGACTCTCTCAGGTACTTGGTATGGTAGTTGTCCATCATCACCTCCATATTAGTTGTCTGGGCTAAGACCAATGTACTGGAGAGTAGATGTTCCAACTCTGATGAGATTAAGGGCCCAGCTGGCAAATGGACAGCACAAAGATTTAAGTCTCTTGGACATACACCCACCAACTATAATACTAATTATAGGTTTACATAGAAGGACAGAAGAGCCATGTGTACTTAAACCACAACTGACTCCAACTCTGTCACATTGGGGAGCATAAATTCCAAAGTGGGGTCCACTGGCAAGGAACCAAACTCCTGAGCCATCTGCCCTGCCTATACTGTCTGGATATCTCCAGAGCCCTCAGGAACCCTGCTATTTGGGATAGTATCTACTTTGGCAGTCAAAGAGATCCTGCTGAGATGTGCATAAGTGTAAAGTAAGGAATGAACTCCTAACTGACTTTGAAGTCTCTTAACCATATAAACTCATTTGTCTTTACCAGTTCCAACTTTTGGTGAAGGTCTTTTTCCAGTTGCATTGTTAGTTGGGCTTGGTAGTAATCCCTTGGTGCCAGGGAGGCTCATCCCTGGGAGTCATGTCCTACACCAGGGGGAAGGTAATGCATTTATATGCTGAGTTTACCTTAGAGAGAGGCCACATTTGAGTAACGAGGTTCCCAGGAGGCAACTGTTAGGCACCCTATAATACTAGGCTAAGTTTCAATTTCAAAACTAAATGTTCATAAGAACAGTCATCAATATCAAGGGACCATCAATGGACCATCCTCCTTCACTAGTCACTGCCCCTGTTCTCAGGGGATTCTTCCTGTTCTATTAGAGAATGTGGCAGAGCTCCCAAGGATTGGAATTTGATATTATTTTGGTTATTGTGTTAAATTCCACCCAAAGTGACAATGCCCCATAACACTTGAATACATTTGTAAGCCTTATAGGTATGCCCCAGGTTAACCTCCTCCTGTGTACCTACCATCACTTACACCCCACACCAATGATACTCTCCTGTCATAGTTGTAACTTCTGTGATCCAAAACTTATTCAAATATGAGGCCAATAAGATAACCAAACACAATTGATAAGAAAATGAAAGTATAGTTTTGAAAATAAGAAATAAAATACAAAAAAATTAAAAAATATATATATATAATAAAAATAGTGAAAAATATCTATAAAATATTTTGACATTTTGTCTTTCAACACTGTAATATCTGTTGTCTTGTATGTACAGTGATATATTCTTCCTTTTATTCCCCCATGTCTTAATTTTTTCATTTTGTCTTCAGAGAAGCTTTAGTTTTCAGAAAAGTCACATACAGAATATAGGGGATTCCCATATATCCAACATCCTCCCCCTTTTCCACTTTCCCCTATAAATAAGATTTTACATGCGGATGGTATATTTATTACAATTGATGTACAAATATTGAAACATTGTTACTAACCATCCTCAATGATTTACATTATGGTTTAGATTTTGGACCATACACTTTTATAAATTTTGCTGAAATTTAAAGTGACCTGCATCCATCATTCCAAGATCATTTATTATAATTCCATTGACCCCCAAATGCCCCATGTTCCATCTATTCTATTCCTCCCTCCCCCTCTCCTCATTACCCATGGCAAACCATCAAGTTTCACTCCTTGTAGAAAAAGATTCATAGTTACATGCAACAAAATTGAAGGCTTTACATACTGGTCTGTCCTCCCCTATTAGGTACTACCTATGCTCTTGAGGGACTCCCACCCTTCTATATGAGAAGAAAGCAGAATTCCCAGGATGAGAGTCCCATGGCTTCCTGCTCATTATGTGGGTCTCCACCCATGGATCCAAACTACTATGAAAAGATGAACACTCACACACTCCCTAGAGACTTGCCTCAGGTGCACTCTGTCACAAAAGTCCCTGACATCCCACACCCTAAACCAATAACCTTCCCCTGCCATATTTGCTGAAGATACATTCCCATCATTGTAGTTTCAAACACATGCTGCAAATCCCCAGAGTTCACCAACTCCCTCCCACAACCACCCCCAGTTCCATAGACAACCAAACTCACACTCCCCACACTCCCCCCTCACAAACTAGCACCTTCCAACCCAATAGGATCACTGCACCACTAGTCATGCAGGTCCACTGCACAACTACACCCTTCTAATAGAATTTGCCTATATGGGCATTGGCTCACAACCTAATTCTCTCTTTCTGTCTCCTGTAAACCCATCTCCCAGACACTAGTTTTGTGATTCTGCTCAATTTGCTTAATTCATATCAGTGAGCTCATGTGATATTTCTCCTTCAGTGCCTGACTTGCTTCACTCAACATAAGGTCATCAAGTGATATCCAGGTGATCCCATCTGTTAATGCTGCATTCCTTCTTACAGCTGAGTAATATTCTATTGTAGTATATACCACAATTTGTTTATCCATTCTTCTGTTGATGGACATTTGGGTTCTTTCCAACAGTTGGCAATAGTGAATAATTCCTCTGTGAAAATTGGTGTGCATATATCTGTTCATGTCCCTGCTTTCAATTCTTCTGGGTATATACCCAGCAGTGGGATTGCTGAATCATAAGACATTTCTATAGTTAGCTTCCTGAGAAAATGCCAAACTGTCCTTCACAATGGCTGTACCATTCTACATTCCCACCAACAGGGGATTAGTGTTCCCATTCCTCCACATCCTGACCAACATTTGTAGTCCTCTGTTTGTTTAATAGCCACCTGTCTAATGGGTGTAAGATGATATCTCATTGTAGTCTTGACTTACATTTCACTAATAGGTAGTGATGTTGAGCATCTTTTCATGTGCTTTTAGGGCATTTTTATTTCTTCTTTGGAGAAGTGTCTATTCAAATCACTTGGCCATTTTTAAATGAGCTGTTTGTCCTTTTATTTTGGAGGTGTAGGATTCCTTTACATATGCTGGATATTAGGCCTTTATAAGTTATATGGTTACCAAATATTTTCTCCCATTGAGTAGGCTTCCTTTTAACTTTCTTGAGAAACTCCTTTGAGTTTCAATTTTCAGGAGGCCCATTTACCTATTTTTTTTTTCATTGCTCTTGTTGTAAAGTTCATGAAACCATTTCCTAATACAAGATCCTGTGGATGAATCCCTACATTTTCTTTCAAGATCTTTATGGTCTAGGATCTTATATATAGATCTTTGATCCATCTTGAGTTATTTTTTGTAAAAGGTATGAAATAGTGTTCCTCTCATTTTTTGGATATGGATGTCCAGTTCTCCATGCACCATTCATTGAAGATGCCATTCTCTCTTACTTGAATGGGCTTGGTGGCCTTCTCAATTATCAGTGGATTGTATGTGAGGATCTATATCAGAACTCTCAGTTAGGTTCTTTAGGTCAGTATGTGTATCCTTGTGATAATACCATGCAGTTTTGACCACTGTAGCTTTGTAGTATGTTTTAAACTCAGGTACTGTGATTCTTCCAATTTTCTTTTTCTTTTTCAATATATCTTTGCCTCTTCACTACCCCTTGCCTTTCCAAATAAATTTCATTGTTAGCTTTTCCAATTCAGTAAAAAAATGCTGTGGTAATTTTTATTGGGATTGTGTTAAATCTGTAAATCAGCTAATATAGAATAGACATCTTAATGATATTTAGTCTTCCTATTCATTGACAGAATATTCTTCCATTTATTTATGTGTTCTTTGATTTACTTAAACAGTGTTGTGTAGTTTTCTGTGTACAAGTCATTTATATATTTACTTAAATTTATTCCTGGTTATTATATTCTTTTAGTTGTTATTGTAAATGGGATTTTATTCTTGATTCCTCCTCAGATTACTCATTATTGGTGTACAGAAATGCTACTGAATTTTTGCACTTTGATGTTATAACCTGCCAATTTACCAAATCGTTTATAAGTTCTAGAAGATTTCTTGTTGATTTCTCAGGGCTTTCTATGTATTGGATTACATCATCTGCAATAGTGAAATTTATTATTCTTCCTTTACAATTTGGAGGACTTTTGTTTTGTTTTGTTTTGTTTTAAGTTCTCAACCAAGTATTTCTAACACAATGTTAAATAAGAGTGGTGAAAGTGAGCATCCTTGTCTTGTTCCTGAACTTAGAGGGAAAGCTTTCGGGATTTCATTATTGACTATCATGTTACTTGTTGGTTTTTCAAATATACCCTTTATCATGTTGAGGAAATTTCCTTCTAGTCCTATATTTTGAAGTGTTTTTATCAAGAAAGGGGCCATATTTTTTCAAATGCTTTTTCTACATCTACAGAGATGATCATGCATTTTTTTCTTTTGATCTGTTTATGTGGTATATTACATTGATTGATTTTTTTATGTTTGACCATCATTGCTTACCAGGCATGAAACTCACTTGTTCATTGTATATAATTCCTTTGATGTTTTGTTGAATATGATTAGCAAGTATTTTGTTGAGGATTTTAGCATTTAGGTTCATTTGAGGGTTTGGTCCAAGTTTTCCTTTTTGTGGCATCTTTGTTTGGCTTTGGTATTAGAGTGATCATGGCATCATAGGATGACTTAGGCAATATTCCCTCAACTTCTATATTTTGGAAGATTTGAAACAGAAATGGTTTTAGTTCTTTCTAGAATTTTGGTAGAATTTACCTGTGAAGCCATCTTGTCCTGGGCTCTTCATAGTTGGGAGGTTTTTGATGATGAATTCTAATTCATTACTTGTGATTAGTCTGTTGGGTTCAACATTTTCTTCTTTCATCAGTGTAGGCTGCTTGTGTGTTTAAAAGAAATTTGCCCATTTCTTCTAAATTACCTATCTTGTTGGCATACAATTTTTCAAAGTATGCTCTTATGATACTCTTTATTTCTGTGGGGTCAGTGGTGATATCCCCTTCCTCATTTATTTTATTGATTTGCATTTTCTCTCTTTTTTTCTTTGTTAATCTAGCTAAGGGTTTGTCAATTTTTGGCCTTGAATTTGTTTATTTTTTTAGTGCATTCTTATTTTCAATTTCATTTATCTCTGCTCTAATCTTTGTTAATTCCTTCTTTCTACTTGTCCTGTGGTTAGTTTGTTGTTCTTTTTCTAATTCCTCTAGGTGTGCTGTTCGCTCTTTGATTTTAGCTCTTCTTTTTTAATATAGGCATTTATGGCTATGAATTTCCCTCTCAGCCCTGGTTTTGCTGCATCTCATAGGTTTTGATATTTTTTGTTGTCATTTTCATTTATTTCAAGATAGTTTTTTATTTCTTTTGCAATTTCCTCCTTGACCCACTGATTGTCTAAGAGTATGTTAACTTCCATATCTTTGTGCCTGATTTCTTTTTCTGCCCCTAACTTATTTCCAGCTTCATTCCCTTGTGGTCAGATATATTACTTTGCATAATTTCAGTCTTTCTGAATTTATTGAGAGTTGTTCTGTGGCCCAGCATGCAGTCTATCCTGTAGAATGATCCATGTGCACTTGAGAAGGATGTATATCCTGCTGTATTTGGGGGTAGTGACCTTTATATGGCTAATAGGTCCAGATCTTCTAATGTATTATTCAAAGTCTCTGTTTCTCTATTGATCCTTTGTCGAGATATCCTGTCTAATGATGATTATGGTGTAATGGTGTAATAAAGTCCCTCACAATAATTGTAGAGATATCTATTTCTCCACTTAGGTTTTCCAGAGTTTGCCTCAAGTATTTTAAGGTGACCTGATTAAGTGCATAAATGTTTATGATTGTTGTTTCTTCTTGAGAAATAATGGCTGAAAATTTCCCAACTCTATTGAGGGACATTGATGTACATAATCTTGTTGCATCAACTCATGTTGTTTAGGAGGCTCTGGGAACTGAACCCAGGACCTCCCCTGTGGGAGGCAGGCACCCAGCTGCTTGAGCCACATCCACTTCCTCCAGTGTGTGTTTTATTTAATTTATTGTGCCTTTCATTTCATACAATCTGCTATCTTTATATGCATGCTTCTTTTATTCCCATAAGATTTGCTATTTTTATATGAATGCTTTCAAATTCTTTGTGCTCACCCAGTGTCTTCTTCATATATTTAACCTCTTTAGCCATCTCATTGAATTTATTAAAATTTGTTTGAACATCTATGAGTAATTGTCTCAACTCCTATATGTCATCTGGAAGCTTATCTTTTTCCTTTGACTGGGCCATGTCTTCCTGTTTCTTGGTATGTATTGAAATTTTTTGTCTTGGCATCTGGATAACTAGGTGTATTTATTCTTGGTGCAGATTCTCTCTTAAGTTTAGGGCTTCCTTGCCCTTTCTTCCTTACTGGTTTGTGTAGTAAGGAACCAAAACAGCCTATTCAACAAATTGTTTTGGGAGAACTGGATATTCATCTCCAAAAGAAACATGACCCCTATCACACATCATATACAAAATTAGCTCAGAATGAAGAGATGGGGCAAGCAAGTGGCTCAGTAAGCTATTGAAACAGTCAGCTCATTCTACAGGGTAGCTAGCAATCTAAACAGAGCTATCTAAAGCATATGTTTGGGAGCTCAGGAGACCAGAAGAGCATCCTGTAACATCCTTGAAAGAATGAAAGGAGGAGAATGCCCATCTGCATTGAAGATTTGTGATTATAGCACTCCACACTGTGGAGTTGGTAAGTGTGGAGGCTGAAGCTGCCCACATTACCCCTGGAACTAATGATGCTTCTCTCAACTTTCTCTTCTGCCAGGGTAGGGACAGTGCTGCAGCTGTGTATTGTAATCTACTCTGTGAAGGGCAAGACAGTATGTTTTGCCCAGAGAGACTGATTAATCTTCATACCCCTTCCTCCCATGCTAAGGGTGGAGATGGAGTTGCAGGTATCATCAGCAATATCTGCCATATGTTTCCAAAATGACCACATTTACCCAGGTAGACTGATGTAGCAATGGCCACTCTCCTCCTCTGCCAGGGGTGGGGATGGACCTTTCAGCATGCCTAAAAATCTGAATGGTTTGGTCAATTACCCTGACAGGCTGAGGGAGTACTGTCCCTTCTGTCCTTTAGGGTGTGGGAATGGAAATACAATCATGCAACAGTTCAGTCCATATCAGCCAAAGGTACATGCTATTGTCTGAAGAAACTGAGAAAACACCAGTCCCCTCCTATCCTATTGAGGGGTGGGGATGAATCCAGAAGCACCCAACAGTTCAGTCCCTTTAGGCCAAAAGTACCTGTCATTGCCTGGAGAGCCTGAGGAGACAACAGACCCCTCCTATCCTATTGGGGGTGGTGGTACATCCACAGGCACAAAACAGTTCAGTTCATGCAGGCCAAAAGTGCCTTCCATGCCCATAAAGGCTAAGGAAACAACAGTTCCCTCCTATTCTATTGGAGGGTTGGGATGGATCCACAGGCACCCAAAAGTACAGTATCTGTATCCAAAATTGCCTGCTGTTGCCCAGAATGTTTGAAGAAACACAGCTCCCCTTCTATCCTTCTTTGTGGTAGGGATGGTGTCACAGGTGTCTGATGTCTCGGTTTGTTTTGGCTGAAAGAATCTGCAGTTACCTAGACAGGCTGGGGAAATACCATTTCCTCTTGTCCAATCAGGGGTGAGCCACAAGCACCCAACAGTTGAGATCATGCAGGCCAAAAGTATCTGCAGTTGCCCTGTGAGGTTGAAGAAACTCCAGCCCCCTCCTATCTTATGGTGTGGGGGTGGAGTCCCAGGTGCTCAACAGACCAGTTTGTGTGGGATGAATGGGCCTAGAGATGCCCAGAAGGCTGAGGAAAAACAGCTCCCCTCTTATCATATTGGGGTTGGTGAAGGAGCCCTAGATGTTTGACTGTCCAGGCTGTGCCAGCTGAAAGTGCCTGCAGTTGCTTGGAGAAGCTGGTGCAGGTTCACCCAGCTTCTTTACTGCCAGACTTGAGGATAGAGCCTATGCTAGCTAAGGCTGCAATTTGGTCTGTGTAGAAAGAAGCTAGCACACCCATACAGTGGGTAAACAAAGCTTATATAAGGCAGCACAGCACAAAGAGGAGGGCTAGCTAATACATAGCTTATGGAATGATTAACAGTGAGTGCTTACCTATGGGGGTTTCAGAATAGTAAACCAAGGGTTTGAGCAATTAACATTCTTTTGTAGCAGACTGATTGTGCTCTTGGTGCCAGTCTCTATCCTACTGAGGGGGAATTGACCCTTGGCCATTAAGGCCCTGCCCCTCCCAGCCCTTCTTCAGGCAGTTCAAGAAAGGGGCATTCCTTCTATTTACACTACATTTGCATTTGGGGCTGTACACTTTTATAGGTTTTGATGAAATTTAAAATGGCCTGTACCCATTATTGGAAGATTATGCAGAACAATTCTAATGCCCTAAAAAAATCCCTATGTTCCATCTCTTTTATTCTTCCCTCTGCCTCTTATCAGAACCTGTTAGCCACTAAGTTTCACTTATTGAAGAACAAGAAATCATAGTTACTTGCAATAATATTGACAACTTGAAATATTGGCCTGTTTTCATTTATTAGGCACTGCCTCTTTTCTGGAGGGATTGTTGTCCCTCTAATTTAGAATATAGCAGTGCTCCTCAGGATGGAAGTTTAATATTTCTTGTTTATTGTCTTGGTCTCCACCCACTGATATTGCACACTATGAAAATATGAACAATAACAAATTCTATAGAATCCTGCCTCAGGTGCACCCTCTCCTGTACACCACCCACATCCAACACCCTACACCAGTTATCCTCCCCTGCCATATTGCCAATAGAACATTCCCAACATTGTAGTTTTAACCACAGACCAGCAAAACTCAAGGGTTCACCTGCTCCTTCCCTTCAGTTCCAAGGATGGCTTTCCCTCTAAGATCTGGAACAAGACAAGGATGCCCACTGTTACCTACCTTATCTAGCATTGTTTTAGAAGTACTTGCTCAAATACTTAGGCAAGAAAAATACATAAAAGACATCCAAATTGGAGAAGAAGTAAAAATTTCACAATTTGCAAATGACATGACCCTATGCATAGAGAGCCCTGAGAAATCTACAACAAAGCTTCTAGAGCTCATAAATGACTTCAGTAAAGTGCCAACATAGGAGATCAACATTCAAAACTGAGTAGCATTTCCATACACCAATAATGAGCATTCTGAGGAAGAAATCAAGAAAAAAATCCCATTTATAATAGTAACTAAAAGAATGAAATTCCTAGAAATAATCTTACCTACAGTTGTAAAGGACTTGTGCACCAAAAACTACACAACACTGCTAAAGGAAATTAAAAACCTTAATAAATGGAAGAATATTTCCTGTTCAAGGATAAGACTAAACATCACTAAGATGTCTATTCTACCCAAACTGATTTGCAGATTTAATGCAATCCCAATAAAAATTACCACAGCATTTTTCACTGAATTGGAAAATATTTGGGAACCATCTATCCAATTGGAGCCTAATATCCAGCATATATAAAGAAATCCTACATCTCAAAAATAAAAAGACAAAAAAAAAAAACATTTAAAAATGCACAAGAGATTTAAATAGACACCTCTCCAAAGAAGTAATACAAATTACTAAAAAGCACAAGAAAAGATGGTCAACATCATTAACTATAAAGGAAATGCAAATCTAAACTTCAATGAGATATCATCTTACACCCATGAGACTTGTGGCTATTAAAAAAACACAGAAGACTACCAGTGTTGGAAAGGATGTGGAGGAAAGGGAACACTTATCCATTGCTAGTGGGCATGTAGAATGGTCCAGCCATTGTTGAGGACAGTTGGTGCTTCCTCTAGAAGTTAACTATAGAACTGCCATATGATCCAGCAATTCCACTGCTGGGTATATATCCAGAAGAATTGAAAGCAGGGACATGAACAGATATGTGCACACCTATGTTCATAGCAACATTATTCATTATTGCCAAAAGTTGTAAGCATCCCAAATGTCCATCAACACATGAATGGATAAGCAAACTATAGTATATACATACAATGGAATATTACTCAGCTGTAAGAAGGAATGTAGTATTAACACCAGGGATAACATAGATGAATCTTGAAGTCCTTATGTTGAGAGTAGCAAGACAGCCACTGATGGTCAAATGTTACTTGAGCTCACTGATAGTAATTAAGCAAATTAAGCAGACTCACAGATCTAGAGTCTGGAAAATTGGTTTACAGGAGACAGAAAGGGAGTAGAGTTTGGTGAGTCATTGCTCATATGGAAAATCTATGACAAGGTGGAAGTGTGTGTTTGGCCAATGGAGGGGTGTGAGAATGGGACAGTGTTGTGATGGGTTTGGTGGTGCTGGTCCATGAAGAAGAAGAAAATGAGGTTTGGGTTGGACTATCCTTGGAAGGTGGAAGTGTGTAGTTCTGAAGTGGATAGATATGACAGTGCTGCAGCAATGTGATTGGATTTGGCAGCACTGCTCTGTGAGGGGTAGGGTTTGAGGTTGGGTTGGATCATGTGATTTTTCTTCTTCAATTTATCAATGTGGTTTATTCCACAATTTGATTTTCTTGTGTTGAAACACCCTTGCTTACCTGATATAAAACCCAGAGTATCATGTTGTATAATTCTTTTAATGTGCTTGTGGATTCTTTTTGCAAGTATTTTGTTGAGGATTTTTGCAGCTATATTCAATAGAGATATTGGTCTGTAATTTTCTTTTTCATAATATCTTTTTCTGGTTTTGGTATTAGGGTGATATTAGCTTCATAAAGTGAGTTTCACAGTATTCTTTCCTGTTCAATGTTTTGAAAGAGCTTGAGCAAGATTGGTATTAGATTGACTTTGAATGAATGGTAGAATTTACCTCTGAAGCCATTTGGTCCATGGCTTTTTATCATTGGCAATATTTTGATAACTTCTTCGATCTTTTTATTTGTGATTGGTTGTTAAGGTCTTCTATTTCCTCTAGTGTCATTGAAGGTGATTAGTGTTTTTCTAGGAATTTGTCTACCTCATCTACATTATCTAGCTTTTTGGCTTACTATTTTTCATAGTATCCTCTTGACCTCTATTACTTGAGGTTCCAGTTTTAATATCCCCTTATCATTCATGATTTTATTTATTTGCATATTCTCTCATTTTTTTCATCTAGGGGTTTGTTGATTTTGTTGGTCTTCTTAAAGATCCAACTTTTGATTTTGTTAATATTCTCTATAGTTTTATTTTTCTATTTCATTTATTTCTGCTTTTATCTTTACTATTTCTTTCCTTTGAATTGTTTGATTTGGGAATAGTTTACACTTCTTTTTCTATTTTTTCCAGGGGGGGAGTTAAATATTCAGTTTTAGCTCTTTTCTTTAGGATGTCCTGGGGATTAAACCCAGGAACTTGTTCATTGGAAGCAGGCACTCAACCACTGAGCTATTTCCACTCCCCAATGAGGGTTGTTTTTTAATTTGTTTGTTCTGTTTGAGGAGGTACCAGGGATCAAACTCAGAACCTAATACATGGGAGGCAGGTGCTCAAGCACTTGAGCTACATCCACTCCCCTATTTCATCTTTTATTAGATCATTAGAAAAAAAATTATTGGGAAATGAGGGGAAATAACAGAGCTTTCTGAGAAGTTGGAGAGAAGGATGGAAACATGCACAAAATTCAGTGTGGGCTTCTATGTGCAACAGAGCAATCTGGTTTTTTGTAATGATTAAACTATTGATTATCCCTCTCCTTGCTAATTCCAAGGGGATGGGCCCCAGTTGTCATTGGCTACCCCACCAATGGTGGGGGCCAATGGTGAAGACTGTTTGGGATATCTGGGTCCAAGGGGAGGTCCCAGAAAGAGAAACTGGGACCTTAAGTTTAAGGTCAAGATCTTAGTAGGGTCTTTGTGGTAATGTCTGTTGGCCCTGTTGTGGCTCATCTTCTCTTCATTTCCCTATATTAACCTGCCTCAACTCCCCTCCCCAAGAGTTCATGTGCTTATTCTTAAGGGGGTGCTGAGGGGTAATGGTCATTATTCTGTAGTTACTTCCTGCTGGTTAGGGCAGTAGTCCCTGCCTGACAGGGCATAAACTTCCCTGACTATTCTATTGAGGGTGAGGGAAGACAGGTCTAGCAACCTGTTTGGAGCAAGATGAAATCCCCACATGACTAATAAGGCATTGATTCTGTAAAAAATAAAATTAGTTAGAATCTTGAAGATACATTGTCCCACAAAAAGACAATGAGGATGGTGATGAGCAGGCCCAAAAAGGGGACCAGCCATGACACATTGGTTCACAAAAGCAAGAAAGGCCATGTGCCTTCAGAGACTGCATCCTCCCAAAGTTGTTGGGAAACAGCATTCTTCCTTGAGTTCTTTTATGCTTTTGGTTAATTCTAGGGAGAGATTGGGGTAGACCTGCTGAGTTTGCATACAAATTGCCAACCCCAGTTCCCACAACAGTGATTATTCTTAGAACAGCTGAGAGAGGTAAGAAGAGAGGCACTGCCCTAGTCATACACTCAACAATGACATTATAGGCAATAACAAGACAGGAATCTGGCAAGCAAAATAATAACAGTACTTAAGAGAGCAAGTCATTTGTTTCATAGGCACTTTCATTAATTATTTAGAAAATTAATTAAATATACCAGGACTTTTATCATGTTCAATTTCCCTGTGCATATGATCTAGAATAAAAGAGATTCGGTACAGTACTTAATACTAATTAATGTGTCCATCAATGCATAAGTTTCTCTTTGAACTGCAGTTAATAGATCTAAGCCCCAGATTTCCAATACCATACATTTTATCTCTCCATAGGCACAATTGTGTTTAAGGTCTACTTATATCACTGTTGTAATCATTGCTCCACTTGGTATACTCTTCATACAGCCAGCATACTGCAGCACCATTGACCTCAGAAAGAACCTAGGAAGGTAGGTTCCAATATTTCACTAGCCTAGCACCCTTCAGCACTATGAAACAGAGCTAGTCTGGAGGTAATGTCCATTGTACACATGGCCAAATTGAGCCAATGCTGGCTGCTGCAGGAGTCTGAAACTGCATCATGCTCTCCATCTACTTCAGAAGTACATTCAGAGATGTAATAGGTACTTTTATTGTTTTATGGGTCAGTGACTGACCTAGCTAATAACTGAAATCGAGAGGCAAAATGCAGTGTATGGAAGGTCTGGTTTAAATGTACAAGAGAGTTTCATGATACTGAAGTCTATCTCTTAATATTTGAACACTTTCTAAATACTTCAATGCAATGTATAGCGTTTCAAATGAACTTAACTATTTCAGTACTTTGCTTTTTACTTTTACACCTTTACCAACACTACATTAATTATTCTGTTTCACTTTAGCAGCACAGGAAAAACTACTTTCTCCATTATTTTATGTAAACTGAGGAGTCCCAATGGAATCAAGGTTATCTTTCCTTACCACCACTTTAATATGCAGATTGAGGTGGCCTCTACAAATTTTCCTGTTATAAAGTTATTTTTTATTATGAATATCAATTTAAGTTTCGATTAATAATGACTTCCAGGAATTAGCCATTTAAATGCTTCAGTTTAGAAGAAGCTTTCACAAACTTCTTATAGGGAAAAGTTACTTTAAATTTAAACAAGCTTATTAAATTACAATTAGTAACCAAAGAAATGTACTTTATGCATTTAAGAGAAGGCAGATCTACATTTCCTTCTTTAACTTAATTTCATTAAACAGGAATGTATAACTTTCATCATCTTAAAGATTTAATATATATGATGTTAATTTATTTAATTGGTATCCTATAAACCAAGGGAGATTACACTCAAACTAAATAAAATTGAAACCGTTATAGTTTATGCAAGGAATGTTCTTTTTCCTACTTTTACAGGAGGCTAAAATCTTTTTTCTTTAATAAAATTCTAAATGTGTGAATAATCTTAAAAGTATACTGACTGCTAGGTTTTAGAATATATTTGTTTAATTTGTTTAAAAAAAGTATTTCCATAGCTTTCAAAGACATTGAAATTTGGTAATTGGATTATTAACCAACCTTATTTTAAGGCTGGTAGGCTTAAATTGGGGAATTACAGGGCAAACTGATTCTTAATTCCACAGCCTAGAAGATATTCCTTCAGAGCTTTTGCAAAGAGAAGGCCTTGGGGGTTGGGTAGGTCAAAGATCTTAAGAAAATGTTTTTCCCTTAACCAAATGTTTCTATATTCAGATTTCTATATGACCTTTCCATCCTGCTCAGCCTAATGTAGGCTCCAGGAATACTTATTCACATGTATAAATGCATATTTAATTTTACAATTTGTATAGATCTCTTTTAAGAAATTTCATTTGTTAATTTGATATTACTGTCTTGATGTAAAGAAATGTACACTGAGCAAATTGGCAGAAACAAATAGAGAGTAAGCTACAAAAATACAGCTCACTAAAGTTACTTAAAATTCTCATTCTTTCACAAACTAAGTTTAACTGTAAAATAACATTTAAAAGAATTCTTTGAAGGATATTTCTAATTACTGTAATGTGCACTGTGACCATGCAGTTTTGCACAAGAATTTGGTTCTTTAATTATTGGCTTATAACCAAAATATTCCCAATGCTTTAAAATACAATTAACAACATTTTCTTTTACTTCAGAGTTTTGCTTAGTTCCCTTTTTGACTTTAACAGACCTTGAATAAAAAAAACTAATTCCAGTATATCCTCACTGAGGTCATTGAAGCCTCAGGGAAACTGGTTTTTCTCATAATTTGCTGCTTTTTAGGAACATCAACACTCAGGGTGGGAAGCCTGCTCCCCAGTCCTCAGCTGCTAGGCTGGAAGAGTGGACATTCAACCTGAGGGTCAAGTATTCTACCAGGCCACAAACACGTGGAGTCACAAAAGAAAGCAGGGTCACTAATGCCAGTGGAAGGACAGGATACAGAGTTGTCCCAAGTTTGCTTTTCTCTGAGCCATCAGGGTCAGAAATTGTCATGAAATAATCAAAAGCAAAGGCAAGGGTTTAGACTAGACCTGAAGTAACAATAAACAAAGACAAATTCACTTTATAATTTCCATCACAATAGCTGAAATCTGTGGGTGACCTGAGGTTAGTGAGCTAAAACAAGAGTGTAGCTAGACCTAGAGTAATGATAAACTAAGGCAATCTGTAATTATCTTAACTCTTATTTACAGTTTCCACTTTAACACTATTTGGGCACTTTTATTTATTAACTAAGCAACTAAAGCAATTTTATTAGTAACAACTTTGCTACGTTTTTCTGCTTTCCCAGCAGTTGAACTAATTCTACTTGTGAATTATACATCAAATCAAATTGCAATAAAGTATTGATATTTAAAGTCTCATTTTGAGGTTACATTTCGCTAATATCCAATTTGTAACAGGCAAACACCAAATCTGATTTATGGGTTCCTAGGCATAAGCAGACTAACAAAGTTAAGGCAAGCACAGATTAGAACAGAAGAGAGAATTTTATACTTACTTTACTTAGGGATAGAGTTAACTTTAGAATCACCTAGATAAAAAACTCCTAGTGTCTGTCCATGGCAAAAAACCTCATATAGGACCCTTCTGCTTAGTTCCTCCAGGAAAATCCTTGAGCAGCTGCTAAGTATGGAGCTAAGTGGTCCAGAGAAACTCTGCTCCTGACAAGACATGAAATGGGGCTGCTCTGAGGGTTATATCCCCATTAGCTACCTCCTGTCAAGGGGTAAAGCTCTGCAAAGGCTTTTTCACTAGAAGAATTGGAGTGTTACAAGGGAATAGGCAGGGAGCTAGGAATGGTCAGGAATCTTTGAATCTTTGTGCATTTCCTTATCCTTTTAAGAAGACATGGTCACGTGGTCTCTTGCCCTCAGATCTGTCTGTCCTCTCCTGCTTAACTGGAATTCAGGCTTAACTGAAATTCAGAGTCCCATACAGAACCCACTCTGAGCTATCCAGCAGCTACATTGTGTGGCACAAAAGATTAGCCTCTTTTTAGACTATTATTTGGCAGATCATACCAGTTGCTGAGAAGGCACACCAATGGGGAGTTTCCTGGAATCCTGGAAGAGCATTCCATTACCCAGGGGAGGATAAATGCATTCATCAGTCTGATTGACACCCCACCAGTATACCTGACTGAATGGATTGCTCACTGAGTCAGCATCCAGAAAACTGGGGAGCACTGCTCACTGTCCCCACATTCTGGGGATTGGGAGCTTTATGTCTCTGGGTATCCCCGGAGCCTTAGCAGTCTTGGGGCCATCTTGATCTAGTTTACAGGCTGAACACTCAATCTGGGCTCACCCTAAGAAAGGACCTGGCAAGGGACCTTTCTTTTGCCTACTTTTCAGAGGTCTTAGGAGTTAGTCATGAGTAAACTCATCTCATGGTGACTCTCAGGGCCCACGTTCTGCAGTTAAACCCAACATTAAAAGCCCATTAAAAAAAACTAGAGACTAACTATTCTGTGACTTGCCAAAAAGTAGCTTCAGGGAGCTACCAGTGGTGGAACTCATGCCTTGCTATCAAGTATGTTTTCAATTTCTAAGGCATTCTAAAGAATTCACAGCAGTAGTTGGAAGATTAAAGGCATTTCTAATTAAAAAGAATTAACTGATGATCTAAGGAAATGTACTATGAGTGATAGCCATTCTGAACTCACAGAGAGAGCCAGGTAAACTCCTGTTCAACTTAGGACACATGCCCAGTCAAGTCAGAAGGATTTTTTTCACCTGCCACCCAGAACTTCCTTGGATCTAGATGGCATGGAGGCTCACTCCTTCCAACTCTGAACAGGAAACCAGAAGTCTGGGCAGACTGAGTTTATGTCCTGTGGGAACCTATCCAGGAACCCCTTTAAAATGGCAGGGTAAAATCACTTTTAATTAAAAGGAACTCACAGAGAGGGCCTGATAAACTCCCAACAGAGTCCTGCTTGGCTTAGGCCACATACCCGGTCAACTCTCAAGAGTGGTTTCACCCACCACCAGAACTTCCTGGATCCACATGGCATGGGACCTTGCCCCTACTATCTCTGAAGAGAGAGCCAGAAGACTGGGAAGAGTTTTTGTCCTATGGGGAACCTATCCAGAAACCCCTTTAAAGTGGCAGAAACAAAAGAGTACACAGACAGGTCTCAATTAAAACTCACCAGTCTCTGGTGGGGTGGGGGAGAACCAATTGGCTTTCTGTCTCCTGGCAATGGCTTGCCAAATGAAGCCAGGGAAGTGTTGGATTCCTCTAGGTTCATGGCTATGTTGCATAAAAGAATTGGCAAATATGCCAGTTGAGTTAGGCCAGTAAAAAGAATTTATTGGGAAATGGAGGAAAAGAACAGAGCTTGCTAAGAAATGGGAAAGAAGGATGGAAATATGCACTGAGATTTGGTGTGGACTCCTCTAGGAAGAGAAAACCTCTTCTTTCTTAATGTATACATTGAGGGCTATAAATTTTCCTCTCAGCACTACCTTTGCTGTGTTCCAGAGGTTTTGACATATTATGTCCTCATTTTCATATATCTCAAGATATTTGTGGAATTCTCTTGCCATTCTTCTTTGACCCACTGATTATTTAAGAGAGTATTTTTTGAACTCCATATATTTATGAATTTTCCCTTTTCCTGTCCATTATTTCTTTCCAGCTTCATTCTGTTATGATCGAAAAAATATTTTGTATAATTTCAATCTTTTTCAATTTACTGAGACTTGTCTTGTGACCCAACATATGGTCTATCTGGGAGAATGATCCATGAGTGCTTGTAAAGAATGTATATTCTGCTGTTGTGGGGTGCAATTCTTTATAGATATCTGATAGACCTAGTTTATTTACCATATATTCCATGATCTCTATTTCTTTATCTTCTGTCCAGATCTTCTGCCCAATACTGAGTGTAGTGTATTGAAGTCTTCAGTTATTATTGTATATAATCTATTTCTACCTTCTGTTTTGCCACTGTGTATCTCATGTATCTTTGGTGACTCAGATTAGGTGCCTAAATGTTTAGTATAGTTTCTTCTTCTTGAATTACCCCTTTTATTAATATATAATATCCTTCTCCACCTTGTATAACAATTGAACATTTAAAATCTATTTTGTCCAATATTAGTATCACTACTCTAGCTTTTTTTTTTTTTGGTTACTAATGTCATGGAATATCTTTTTCCCATTTTCACTTTTAACCTAGTTGTGTCCTTATGTCTCACGTGAGATTCTGGTAGACAACATATAGATGGCTTGTATTTTTTATCCATTCTATCAGTGTATGTCTTCTGCTTGGAGAATTGAAGCCATTAGCATTCAATGTTATTATTGTAAAGACATTATTTACTTCATCCATTTTGTCCTTTGGCTATCTCTTGTCATATCTTACTTTTGTCTGTCTTTCTACACTTTAATTTACCCTTCCTAATAATCTTCATTTCTACACTCTTCTCCAAGTTTCTTGCTGTTGTTTTTCCTTTCAGGCTGCAGCACTCCCTTTAGTATCTTTTCTCATTCTGGCCTTTTAGGTAACATATTATCAGTTTTTGTCTGTGAATACTTTTTTGCTCACTATCATTTTTGAAGGATAGTTTTGATGGATACAGATTTCTTGGCCAGCAGTTTTTCTCTTTCAATTCCTTAAATAAATCATATCACTTTCTTTTTACCTCCATAGTTTCTTATGATTGGTCATCACTTAATCTACTTGAGGTTCCCTTGCAAGTGATGCTTTTCTTTTCCTGCTTTCAGAATCTTCTCTTTATCTCTGATATTTGTCATTATGAATACTAGGTATCTCAGTATTTAGATTTATTCTGTTTTAAGTGCATTTTCCTTGGATATTGATATTTTTTCTGTCTTTCATAAGCACTGAGAATATTTTATTTGTTATGTCCTCAAGTATTCTTTCTGCTTCTTTTCCATTCTCTTCTTCTGGGACACTGATTATGTTTGTGCATTTCTTGTCATTAAACTCCCTCTAATATTTTTCCATTCTCTTTTTCTGTTTCTTTTCTTTTCCAGTTCAAACACTCTGTCTTCAAAATTACTAAACTGTCTTCAAGCAATTCAAATCTGCTCTTATGTGCCTCTAATGTATTTTTAATCTTGTCCATCATGTCTTTCATTCCCCTTAAGCTCTGTTACTTTTCTTTGCAAGCTTTCAAATTGTTCTTTATGCTCCCCCATTGTTTTCTTAATTTAATTTATCTCTTTAGTCATATTTACTTTCAATTCTTTGAATTGACTTAGGAGAGTTCTGTGGTTATCACTGATTAATTGTCTTAAATCCTGTTTCTCTTCAGGATATTTGGTTTGTTCCTTTGGCTGGGCCATCTCTTCATTTCCTAGTATGGCTTGTAATTATTTGCTGACATCTAGGCATCTGAATATGTTGCTGAATTTATTCTGATGGCCAATTTCTTTCTTGCCTTTTTTTCACAGCTCTTTTTTATATATGGTTCAGCTCATTTTAAGTCTTTAAAATTGCCCAGCTTAAGTTATCAAAATGATGCCAGGGACTCATTGATGGTGTGCAGATTTTCTTCCCAGGAGTTGGGGTACAGTGAAACTCAAAAGCAGTTTTGTCCCTTCAGTTTCCAGACAAGCAAGCAGATGGCACTCATCAGTATACCTTTTCATGGAGGTGTTTCACTCTCCACTTTCCTTTATTTTGGTCTGGCCAGATAGATAATTCAAATCAAGCTCTCCTTGCCAAATTAACTGAAGAGAAGCTCCCTGACTCTCCCTCCCTTTTCCCTTGTGACAACTTACAGGGAGGAAGATGTCTGTTCCCCTCTTGGTTGGCTGCAGTGAGACTGGGGTTTTACCCTGGCTTAATACATTTGGGGTGTGGGAGGGGAGACTTTCATGGCCACTTTGGGGTTTCGTAACTCACATTTGTTGTTTTGTGTTATTCATCTCTCTGACCCTCAACTCTTGGAGTTTTGTAGCACTGTCCTAATCTGCTGAGCCCCAAAGCAGATCCCTCTGAAAACTTTTCATTCTTTCTTCATTTTTTATGAGAGAGCTGAACCTGCCTGCCTACTCAGACACCATCTTCCCAGAATGCTTCATTTTATTTTTAATCCCAGTCTTCCTCCAAAGAATTCAAACTCTTTGCCCATATAGAACCAGTACATCTGGTTCCCTGTTGTATCTCCAGGACTTTGAATATTTCCTGTTACAAAGAATGAACTGTAAAATATTTATTGGATTAATTAATAAAGTAGTCTTTCAGTCATCCTTCTCAATGTCCTTACCTCTTCATTTTCCATTATTATATGAGGATTTTAACTTCTTAATTATCTTGAAAATCAAACCAAGGTGAAGAGAATGCATCTGATTGAATGAAACCCTGCTCAAGTCTGTGCAATCAGGGTTTTCTCCCATGGATCACTCATTGGATTTATTAAATGTTTTCCCTATACAAAGGGAATATAAATAGAGGTTGCATTTTCCCACAAATAAATAAGCTGAACAACACAGAACTTTGGGAGAAGAGCAAAGTGTGGTTTGTCTCTTGAACTTGCCTCAGAATTGAATAGACGCCAAGGTGGCTTCTTATTTTTTGTTTACTTGAAAGTTCTCCAAATTGTGAAATGTGACTTGGCCTTTCCCCATTACCATTTATAAATACTGTCAATTTTCATACTTTGATTCTATCAAAGTATTATCTTAAAATATTTAAATTTCATTGGTATGTGATTTTTACTTCTCCAGTTATTAAATTCTCTTACCAATTAAGGTCAACATTTTTCAATTAGTTGCAATTAGTGGGTTTCTCCTCACCTCCTGCTTTCTCCTCATTGCACTCTGATGTGGCTTACACATTCTGCACTTACATGTACTGCCCTTGAGAATGTGCTTCCATCCATCTCAATGAAACTACTAAAAGCATCTTTACCTTATGAGAGTCCTCAACAAATTCCCTGATTTCTTCCTTCTATCATCCTTTTCTGTCCTGATCTCCTAGATCACAACACTCTCTTGGATTTTTTCTGGAACCACATTACATATTTCCAAGCTGTTTCTGAAATATTAAATGCTGAAACTCATTAGAACATAGTCCCAATACTTTCTTTATTTCTGTCTTTTTACCTAGGCAATATTATACATTCCTTTGACTTGTTTATCATCTATAGTTATAGAACTTACAAATTCCTGTCCAAATATCACATCTGAGTTCCAGACGTGAAAATATTTTCTTCACTGAGATTCTCATTACTTTATCATCAGTAATATGGATGGACTCATAACCTTTTGAAAATCTTGCTCTTCTTTAATAATCCAAGCCAGATTGAATGAAATTTCCTGTCATGCAGTTGCTCAATAAAGAAACTTTGGTGTTAGTCTTTAAAAATATTGGTATTTCTATGAAAGATTTCCTATCTCCAAAAATGAAATAAATCTAGATTATGTAACAAATAACCTTGCATTTTTTAAAATTGTCTCTTCTTAAGTTGCTCTTAAAACCTACAGGGCCAGATTGTATGTTTTATTTGCTAGAATGACTCTCAGCTTTTGGACAGGCCTAACTCAGAGTTGTCTTTCAACATATACACAATTATTTTTTTTATAAAAAGAATTACTTTCTTGAAAAATATTGCCTGAAATTGACATTGATCAGAAGGACCTATGGGCTTAGTGCTTGGCATAGCATAATAGACACACTGAACTAGGCTAGGAAGGACAAGTGGCTTTACTGCCTAGTGGCAGATAGGAGATTTAACCAATCTCAAATTGACCTCCTTGTTGAGGGGTTTTCTTACAGCTTTTATGCAGGCTTGCAACAGAGAAAGTTAATCATTAAGTTGAGCTCTCTGGGAATGGGCTGGTGAGTTTCTCTAGTATTTTTCTCTAGTTAACATCAAAATACATAATAATCCTGGGGTCTCTAACTCTCATGGTGATAAAGATACTAGACTGAGTGAAGCATTACATGTTTACATTTTTTCTTTACAAAGAACTAATAGTTATGTTTAATATCAATCTACACAGTTCTATGTGCTTTCCTACAATTTATGTGTACCCTATGGTGCTTGGTAGGTTTCACATACATTACACTTTAATCTTGCTACAGAAACTAGGCTGAAAACACATAAGGCTATATAAGAAATCCATGAAATTGCAATAATTGATTACCTAAAATGCATGAAATAAAAGTAATGAAATGCAATTATTTTAATTTCAGTAGAGTGAATTTAAAAAATGAAAAATATTAATTTTTATATAAATACCTGTGCCTAAACTGGAAATATATTGCCTCATTTCTCTACAGAAATAATTTATTATTCTAATTTTCAAGATACATATGAATAATTTTGTAATCAACTCATGATTGCTACTAACCGGAGAGATAATTATTACTAGACAAAGATCATAGTCAAGGGATGATTTCTAACCTCCACACTTTTTCAAAAGACCTTTGATTCAAGCCTGCTTTAAAATGAAAAATAAAGATTGGAAGAGAAAAGCAGAAGGTTACTGACCTGAATTTCTTTCATTAATTGGCTTAACTTAAAAAGAAAAAAGTGGAAATGACTGACAAATATTTTCTGTGAATGCCTTAGATTTTAGATTTTGTTCTTATGTTCTTGTTTTGCTTTAGTGTATTTTCTCCCTTAATGTCATGGTTTACTGGTACAGCCAGTAGGTTTTAATTTGTGCGCTAAAATCCATGTTCAGTGACTACTGATTAAGATTACCAGGTTGTTACCACTGCTTGCTCTTTTATATGTCTTGAGGATTAAAAAACAATTGAAAATAAGTGTATTAGTTTGCTAATACTTGCTAGAAGTTACAATATTTTGGTGTGTTTTTTTGTGTTTTTTTTTGAGAAATGTGACATTGCCTTCTTTTTCATAAAGATCCATACTTATGGTAATCACGCACATGAGGGATGTATTATAGAACCATATGTTACAAATTGAATATTCTGATAGATATCAATGTATAGTGCTTAATTATATTCAATAGGCCTAGTGCCTTAAAATATAGAATGTAGCTCTGATTACACTAATGCATCTAAATGGTCATAGAGGAAAAATATTTTCTGGAGCATGTTGTTTGATAGTGCCAATGATTATTTAGTGCTTCTAAAATAATAATCTTTGTTAAAATTAAAAGTAAACTGAATGTACTGTTTAAACATATACAAGCATACATTGATAATAATTTTAGTTTAAAAGATTCTTTAAAACCCAACTTATTCTTAGGAAAATCAACAATGAAACTTAATCATTTCTTTTGAGAACCCCTAATATTTTGAAGTTTAAATGTAGATCTGACATAATGAGACCTATACTGGAGAGTCTTTCCCCTGATTGATAGTAAAATATACACACTCCAGAACAATTATATTTTCTTTATATATATTTTTCAGCATAAATATTTCTACTTATATAGAGTCACATGGATGGCTGAAAAAATATTTGTAGATTTCAGTTCTTCTCAGATATACAGATTAGTAAGAATCTTCTTGGTATAGGTACTTTAGACTACTTACCCAGGACAACCAAAATCCATAAAATTGTGGGGTATATTTGAAGAAGCCAGAAGGTTGGTTTTGAGAGATTTAGAAGGAAGTGAATGACACAAGGTGTGCCTTGAGTAGATTAACATCTGAATTAATCAAGATGTATCTTTTGAATTATAGGACTGATGATGTTTCCAACTACATGAAAAGAGAGTTTGCCATCAAAATGGTACTTTTTATGAAGAGAAAGTAGCTCTGAACTACACATGCTGTGAAAGCAGCCTCATTAAGAATTGGATTGCTTGCATTCTTAGTCTGTTTGCATTCTCATGAATAAGGGAGAGAATTTTCACCAGGTGGGAGAGTCCTAATTTATTTTGTAAGTGATTTTAATGGAAATCTATTTTTTAATTTGACTGCAGGCAGTTGGGTCCAGGGCACGTGAGGTCAGGTTAACTTATTGTGGATATATAATATTTCTGGAGATATAATTATTTGGTCATTTTCAAAGGGAAATTTATTTAATCTATTACCATTCAAGGAAGGATTTATGCAGTTAGACCAGGGGGAGAGACCAAAATATGAACAAATAAACAAATAAATGTACAATGAAAAATTATATGAGTGACCTGAAGGAATAGTAGAATTGTAATATAGGCTATTGAAAGGGCAAACAGTACCTTAGATTGGTACGCAATGAGGATATCTCCATGGAAATGACAAAACAGAGACTGAAGGAACATGAGTATGATGTGGGAAAGTGTTTGAGGGGATTTCCATGGAAATGAAGGGTGGTTAGAGTGTTCAGTGCTAAAATAATAGCTAACATGAATGTATTTGAGTTTTTCTGAGTGATGGATTCTCATTCAATCCTAGAATGCCTAGAGTAGTCCTAAGTTAAAATTACTTAATTTGAAGGGAAATATTTTGTTTAAGTGGCAAACTTGATAACATTAATCTTGATTGACATCTATGTTAAACAGAGAGTAAGCTTTAGAAGAAGAGAATTTATTTTAGATTTCTGTGATCATGGTGGTGGAAATGTCTTGAGATATATTTGATTTTTTATGCCTTTATCTATGAAAATTGAGTTGTACACTGTCAATTTAAAGCCAACAGTGAAATAAATTGAAGCAATTTTGTAGATGTGTGTGATTGTCATGATAGTGTACAGAAATGGGAGAAAAGGGGGCCTATAATTCATCCTTGAGATATTCTATTAATATTGTTTGAGTAATGCCATGTGGAACAAAAAAAGGAAGGAGTGACTAGAATAACTTGAATACACTCAAGGGACTGAGATGTCCAAGACTCTAAGAAAAAGAAAGTTCCCAAAAGTCTTTACTTCCAAGTTATAGACTGAAGCATACACACTTGATTTATTCATGGGGAGCTTATTGGAGATGGTAGCCTGATTTAGTTGAGAGGAAGTCTGTGCTGTTATTAACTCATCATTTAAAGCTGTGAGAAGAGGGTAAAAGTGCTTATGTAGATTGATTGTGAAAGAAGTAAAAGACCAGGCACAAGAGATGAAATAGGCATTGGGGCATTTGAGTTTATAATGGAAGAGAAACAATAAGGTTAAATGATGAGGTGATTGAATGTGATAGGAGAGATTTCAAAAAGAAACAGGAAAAACAAGATTTCAGTTGGAGACATTCAACTTAATCAGGTGACAAACCTCTTTAATGAGAGAGAAAGAGTAACTAATGGGTATGAATGCAGGAATAACTAGACATTATGGTGTTAAGTTGAGGTGATTTTTTAAAAATTGCATCATTCACCTGGTTATTATGTTGTTAATCTCATCTGGTAAAAATAATGGGAAATGTGAGAATATGTGGTATTCAAACTATGACCCTTGTCCTGGTCCTATTCTTGAAATATTTTCCTTCTTTTTTACCTCTCTGACATCCCAAGTTGTTTTTCTCATATTCCATGCTTGAAAATCTTTTCTGATTGTAATTTCCTAAAATGTTTTCTTATCCCTAAAGTATTCATTAACTTGATATTCTTTCCCAGGTAATTGTGAATGTGGGAAACATACTGAAAGAGATACTTGGAACTTTCCAAAATTTTTGTCCCCCTAATGCTATTCTAACAGTTTGTTTTGTTTTGTTTTTAAATTACTACCAGGAGGAAAAGTACCTTTAAAACAAATGAAATTATAGAAATAAATAGACAACCAACCTACCTGTAGGAAAGACACCTCTAAAATCATGACATTGGTAAGCTTAATTTTGTGAACCCAGTATTCCAAATAGATGCCTAGGGATGGAATTAATGAGGAACCTAGTAAAATCATGAAATTGTAATTAATGTTGGGATTAAGTGCTAATCCAGCAAAACACTATGATAGTTTGAATTAAGGTAAAAATTAGCCTAAACACAAACTCTTTCCTGGGTTCATATAAAAAAAAATGCATAAAAGTTTTTCACATACATAATCTTTGAAACATGATGAAGCTCAAAATTATCAGATACTTCTCCAATTAGATTGCTATAATAGAGAATATCTCTGTGTATGGAGTAGAATAATGTGTAAATGAAACCAAAATGGCAAATATTTTAATTGGAGATAATCACTAGTGGATTAATCTAGGTTTCATATGTAGGGAAATGAAGAAATTCATTGTTTCGGACAAATATTTTACAGTCTCACATCTCATTCCCCACTACAGAGATCTCACACACAAAAGAATTCCTTTAAATGTAATTATTTGCAAGAAGATTCATCTCACACATCCACAGTGAACCAAAATGCATCCATTCACATGACAAAGAAATCCTATTTCAGGAAACCACCTTCAACAGTCCTCAGTGATCATCCATCTTTTAATCAACATAAGCATATTCACCCTAGAAGTAAATCATATGAATGTTCCCAAAGTGTTAGTATGCAATGCTCTGACCTCAGAGAATACAATGGCATTCCCATTGGCGAGAAACCCCATGAATGTCATGTATGTGGGAAATTTTTCAGTCAACATTCCCATCTTCAACAACATGAGAGAAGTCACACTGGAGAGAAACCCCATGAATATCATCTATGTGGGAAAGCCTTCAGTCAATATGCTCATCTTAAAGAACATGAGAGAACTCACACTGGAGAGAAACCCAATGAATGTCATTTATGTGGGAAAGCCTTCAGTCACTCCTTTTTCGTAAAAGAACATGAGAGAACTCACACTGGAGAGAAACCATATGAATGTCATCTTTGTGAGAAAGCCTTCAGTCACTCCTCTTCCCTAAAACAACATGCGAGAACTCACACTGGAGGGAAACCCCATGAATGTCATCTATGTGTGAAAGCCTTCAGACGATATGCTTATCTTAAAGAACATGAGAGAACTCACACTGGAGAGAAACCATATGAATATCATCTTTGTGGGAAAGCCTTCAGTCAATCCTATTCCGTAAAAAAACATGAGAGAACTCACACTGGAGCAAAAGCCCATGAATGTCATGTATGTGGGAACGCCTTCAGTAAAATGCTCATCTTAAAGTACACGAGAGAACTCACACTGGAGAGAAACCCTATAAATATGGGAAAGCCTTCAGTCATTCCTCTTCTCTAAAAAAATCATCAGAGGACTTACAGTGGAGAGAAACCATATGAATGTCATCTTTGTGGGAAAGCCTTCAATCACTCCTCTTCCCTAAAAAAAACATCAGAGAACTCGCACTGGATAGAGACCATGTAAATGTCATATTTGTGTGAAAGCCTTCAATAAGTCTTCAGTCTTCTTCCCTAAAACATCATGAGAGAAATCACACTGGAGAGAAATCCTATGAATGTCTTCTGTGTAGGGAAACTTTCAGCCGACATTCCTATCTTCAATGACATCAGAGAACTCTCACTGGAGAGAAGTACAGTACTTTTGGAAAAGGCTTCTTTCATCACTCTTCCGTTAAAAAACATTAAAGAACTCACACTGGAGATAAGCTGTATGAATATCATCAATGTGGGAAAGCAATCAGTAATTATTCTAATCTTAGATGACATGAGACAACTCACACTTGAGAGAAGCCCTATGAGTTTCATCAATGAGGGAAAGCTTTCAGTCAACATTCCCATCTTCAATAACATGTGTGAACTCACATTGGAGAGAAACCCTATAAGTGTCATTGATGTATGTAAAATGTCAGACTTTTTAAAATCTTAAACACAATAAGAGAACTCACACTGTAGAAAAACTGCATGAATGTTTTCTATGTAGGATATCTTTCACTTGTATTTCTGTCCTCAGGCAACATTACAGAATTCATGCTAGACAGAAAACATAATATCATTTTTATGGAAATACCTTAATTTTTCTGGCCTTAGACAATAGATTACCTATGAATGTAATCCCTATGAATCCCTATGAATGTAAACAATTTGAAATAGTCAATATTCTTATTTTAAATGTAACAACTCACACTATAAATATTTTGCATATTTAAGATACTTCAGCCAAAGAGTTAACCTTTAAACATACCAGAGAACTCATATTCTGAAGACACACTGTTTTTAATGTGTTCAGAAATTCCTGTCCTCATCCATACCTCTTCAGATAATCTAATAACATTCATACTGGTAAGAATCCATATGCATGTTATGTAGCAAAGCCCTTAATAGATAAGTAAAACACTATGTGCGAAAACACGTAATGTAATTATAATGGAATTGGAGAGGTCTCGTCTACCACTCTAATATGCTAATCAGAAACTCTACACCTGTACTCAATTTGGGATTGTCTTAATTCCTCATTTATCTTGTAAATTAAATGAGTGAACTACAAAAGAGTGAAACAATAGGTCTATGCACTATCATTCAGTCAAAGCTAAGCCTTAATGTCCTAAAGGAAACTCAGTTTAAGAAAAACCACAGGGAGGTGGGTGTGGCTTCAGTGGTTGGGCTCCTATTTACCATGTGGTATACCCCAGGTTCAATTCCTGGGGCCTCCTGGTGGGGGCAAGCTTGCCCATGTGGCATGGTGTGCTGATTGCCCACGTGGTGCAGTGAGCTGTCCTAGCAAGATGATGCAACAAAGGGAGACAATCAGACACAGAAAAACACACAGCAAATGGACACAGCAAGCACAAGCAGCAAGGGGGAGGTAATAAAATAAATATTAAAAAAAAAGAATAATTGCAAAACAATAAATAAGAGGAAGAAGACTTCATTAGAAGGATGAAACTCCTTGAGGGATTTCCAGAAAATTCATTGTGGAGAATGCAATGAAAAATCATGGGAAATCATTTATTCATAGTTTGAGAGGCTGTGAGCATCAGTACTTTTGTTTCTCTGATGGATATTGTTTGAGGGGTTGGGCAAATGATTGGATAGCTGATGGATGATTTTGTGAATATCAACTGGAAATTTTATAGGTTTGGGGATAGGAAAATGTGTGAAGTCTGTGATTTTGGAGTCTTTCCCACAGAAATGAATGTAGTTCTCTGGTTGCCATTCCTAGGTCAGTGATTACATATCTGAAGGGGAGGAACAGATGTGGTCACTCTGTTCCTAATATTAGACAAAACAATGCTTCATCTCTGTGACTAGAATCTTTATCAGTGTGTGTGAGAATCATGCACCCAGTAGTTCACTGTGCTGGGCAGAGGTCCAGATCATTCCCATTTTCCATTACTAATTTACCAGTAGGAAGTATCCAAGAAAAATGCACTTCAATAATCATTTTGTTAATAAAATATCTAATAGATTCGAAAACCTTCCATACCCATAGGCAATGCCATTTTGATGGGTGACATTTGGAAATCCTGTCCTTGACATTAATTATTAAAACATTTAGTTCCAGAGCATGCAAATTTGGAAACTTTACAGCTGTTTTTTTAAAAAACAAATCAGTTTTAATGATACATATTAGTAAAGACTGCAGTCCATCCAAATTGTATTGTCAATGGTAGTTAACATAATTACATAGTTGTGTTTTCATCACTTCAATCATTATTAGAACATTTTCATTATTTCAATAATAACAATAATAAAAACAAACAAAAAGTCATCACCTCTTAATCTTTCTATGATTCTCCTGATGTACATAGCTGCTCTTTTTAGCTATTCTTGCATATTTATTTATTTTAAAGAAGTTTAATTGAGATATAGACACATACCTTACAATCTATCCTAAGTGTATTATCAATGAGTCTTAGTATAACCAAAATGTTGTGCCTTCATCACCAAAATAGTTTCAGAAAAAATTCATTACTCCATAAACAAAAACTCATGGAAATGGATGTGGCTCAAGTGATTGGGCTCCAGTCTACCATATAGTAGGTCCAGGATTCAATTCCTGGGACCTCCTGTTGAAAGGCAAGCTGGCCTGTGTGGTGAGCTGGCCTATGTAGCATGCTGGCCCACACAGGAGATCTGGCCCATGCAGGAGTGCTGGCCCACATGGAATGCTGGCTCACACAGAGTGCTGGCATAGCAAGATGATGCAACAAAAAGAGACAAAGAGGAGAGATAATAAGAGTCACAGCAGACCAGGAAGCTGAGGTGGCACAAGAGATTGAACACCTCTCTCCCACTCTGGAAGGTCCCAGGATTGGTTCCTGGTGCTGCCTAAAGAGAAGACAAGCAGACACAGAAGAACACACTGAGAGCAAACAGTAAGTGCAAAAGAGTGAGGGAGAGTGAAATAAATAAATAAAATAAATCTTTAAAAAAATTCTGTTGGAGGGATCTGAAAATAAAATTTAAAAAAAGGAAAAAGAAAAACTGCACACCTCTTAGCTGTCAACTTGCAATCCATTTATCCTGTCACAACCCTACATTACTAATCTAATTTCATTTTTATAAGTTGATTTATATTTGCATATTAAATAAGTGGAATCATACAATTTTGAATTTATTTTTGTTTATGGTGTGACAGAATGGTCTACCTCTTTTTTGTTATAGTTTTTTAATTTTTTTAAACATACTTAGATGACAGAAATATCACCTGAAAAATGTAGGGGATTACCATATGCACCACTCACTACCACTCCTGCACATTTCCACATTAACAACATTGTTCACTAGTGTGGTATATTTGTTACAATTGATGAACACAGAATGGAGCATTGCTACTACATGTGGATTATAGTTTACATTATAGTTTAAACTCCCCAACAATTGTATAAGCTATGATAAGACATATAATGGCTTGTATCTGTCATTGCAATGACATTCAGGACAATTCAAGTGTCCCAAAAATGCCCCCATATTGCATCTATTTTTCCCCCGACATCATTCATTCCTCAATACTGAGGATTCTGGGTTGTTGATGCCTACTCCACCTATAATTGAGAAGGGGCTTATGTCCCTTCAGGCAGATGGATGGGACTATCTTGCTTGTAGTTGTACACTCTCTCTGTTCCTTAGGATGGTTATCATCCATCATTTCTTTCTTAGTTGTCCTGGGTGAGTCCAAGGAACTGGTCAGTAGGTGTTGAAACTCTTGAGATTCAGGATTGAACTGGCATATGGAAAGCCCAAAGATTTAAGTCTCTTGGACAAAAACTATCATCTCTAGGACTAACTATAGGTTCAAATAGAAAGGACAGAAGAATCATATGTAGGGAAACCACAACTGAGCCCAACTCTGTCACACTGGGGAGCATAAATTCCAAAGTAGGGCCCATTGGCAAGGCACCGAGCTCCAAGGCTGTCTGCCCTGCCCATAGTGTATGGATATCTCCAGAGCCCTCAGCAGGCCCAATATTTGACAGCATTTCTACTGTGGCAGTCAGTGGGATCCTGCTGAGATGTGAATAAGTGTAACCTCTGAGATGACCTCCCAACACGCTTTGAAGTCTGTTTGCCATGTAAACTCATTTGTATTTATCATTTCCTCCTTTATTTCAAGGTGTTTTTCCAGTTGCATTGCTAGTTGGTGCTTGATAGAACTCCCATGGTGTCAGGGAGTCTCATCCCCAGGAGTCATGTCCCATGCTGGTAGGAAGGTAATGCATTTTTATGCTGAGTTTGGCTTAGAGAGAGGCCACATTTGGGCAACAACGAGGCACTCAGGATGTAACTCTTAGGCAACCTAGAATACTAGGCTAACTTTCAATTTCAAAAGAAAAGGTTCATAAGTACAGTCATCAATATCAAGTGCCCATCAATATTCCATCCTACTTCACTAGTCAATGCCCTTGTACTTGCTGTCCCATTAGAAAATGTGGCAGAATGCACCAAGATGGGAATTGGATATTCTTTCAGTGATTGTGTGGATCTCCACCCACCATGACAATGCCCCATTAACATTGGAACTCATTCATATGTCTTGTAATTATGGCCCAGGTCAACTTTCTCTCATGCATCGCACATCATTGTCACCCTGCACCAATGACCCTCCCCTGCCACACTTGTAACAATTCTGTTATGCAAAAATTCATTAAAAATAAATCCAAAATAACCAAATGAAATTAATAAGAAAATGAAATAATAATGATACTTTAAAAAATGGCAAAAAATACAAAAAAAAATTTTTGAAATAATAAAGAAATAATCAAAAATAAAATAAAAAAATGTTTAACATTATGACTTTCATCACTGTAACATCTATTGTCTTGTATGTAGGGACATTTTCTTCCATTTATTCCCCCAGTGTCTTTTTTTTTTCTTTCATTTTATCTTTAAAGAAACTTTAGGTAACAGAAAAGTCCTGTAGAGAATATTGGAAATTCCCATATACACAGTATCCTCCCCCTTTTCCACTTTCCCCTTTTAATAACATTTTACATGTGGATGGTACATTTGTTACAACTGATGTACAAATATTGAAGCATTGCTTCTAAACATGGTCAATGATTTTCATTATGGTTTACATTTTGGAACATGCAATTTTATAAATTTTGATAAAATTTATCATAGACTGAATCCATTATTGCAAGATCATGCAGAGCAATTCCAATGACTCCAAAATGCCCCATGTTGCATCGGTTCTATTCCACCAAACTTCATTCTTTGAAGTACAAGATTCATATTTACTTGCAACAACATGATGATACAACAGGGAAACAATGAAAGGCACATCAGGTAGGAAGTGGAGGTGGCGCAAATGGTTTGACACCTCCTTCCCACATGGGACATCCCAGGTTCAGTTCCTGATGCCTCCTAAAAAATGAAGATGTGCAGACAGTGAGTGCAAAATCAACAAGGTGGGAGGCGATAGAGAACTAAATTAAATAAATCTTAAAATGAAAGTTTATTGAGTTTACTTTGGCTTTTGGAGGATTAAGTTATCTCCCCTAGATATTTGCTTTGAGGTTCCTTGAGATTCCTTCTAGCAAAATTGACAGGATTATATCTGCACATAACCTTGAAGAAATTCCCATTGGCTCCCTGTTGGTCCTTACTGTTGCTAGAGCTAGAAGCTAGGGTCCCACTACAGCAGGAGTTCTTAACCTTTTTTGTTCCATGGAACCCTTTGCCAGACTGGTGAAAACCACAGACCCCTTAATAAGTCCACACTATACTGTGTATTATTTAATAAATATATCACACCTGCACCAACACATCCCCACAAGAGTAATGTTATTTTGAATTTCATTTCAAACTCATGGAACCCTTGTTAAGGACCCCTGTACTACAGGGGAAATGTTCCTGATGACCTTCCTGTGGGAACTGCCCTACATGAACAGAGCTCTCTTTGAATTCAGGCTGGGAAAATGATTCTTTTCGGGGTTCCATCCCTTCTGGTGATGTTGTGAATAGAGGAGAAGCCATAGAGCCATGCTGCAGAAATTGCATGTCCATAGTCTTTCCCATTGAGTCTCTGTGGGGTCCAGTCTAGAGAGCCTGATGGGCTGCTGTGAGCTGTTTTTGATTCCTGGTGCTGGTGATTGGGTCTGGGAGATGGCAGCAAAATCAGAATTCAGTTGTGTATCTATAAACCTTCAGTGGACACTCCAAAATGGTAATTAAGAAAGCTATTCTTGTACTTCCAGGAAGATGGAGAATAAGACAGACAAAAAGATCACTTCCTGGGAAGCGGCTGTGGCTCAATTGGTTGGGCTCCCATTTACCATATGGGAGGCACCAGGTTCAATTCCCAGGGCCTCCTGGTGAAGGCAAGCCGGCCTGCATGGCATGGTGAGCAAGATGATGCAACAAAAGGAGACAAGCAGACACAGAAAAATGCACAGCAAATCGACACAATGAGCACAAGCAGCAAGGGGGGGATAAATAAATAAAAATAAAATCTTAAAGAAAAAAATCACTTCCTCCCAGAAAATATAGCCAGAGGAAAGAAGGACCCTGCCTAGAGGACTGCACTGTGGCTCAGGATTGGAGGAAGGCTAGATATGACCTAGAAGAGAGTGGGGTGAAGGAAAGGAAACTCACTTGGCTGAAAAAAATCCCATGAGTAAAACTGCAAAACCAGCAGCAGGAACCCCTCTCCCCAACTTTAGAGAAAACAGAAGTCAGCAGACTGAAGTGGCTGTGGATAGCAGTGGCTATGGACTGAGTGAGTTGCAGTGGTCCTCTTCCCCCAGAAAGGGGAGAGGGAGGAATGCAGCCTACAGCAAATTCAGATTTTGGTTAGTGTACTTGGTCTACTACTTCCAGCCCAGGTCAGGCCATGACATTGTTTGCACTGAGAGCCAGCAAGGATAATTTGCTTTCTCAATCACTGTACCTACTGCCCCAGGCTTTTTGTTGAGGGGACAGAGGTAGAGAGTGTGGGGCCTGTCTAGGGATGAGAATAACTTCTGAGTTTGTTTTTGAGGCATGGCCAGCCCTGAGGACATTTCTTCTGTACCACCTGCCCACCTGCAGATTTACACTGAATGCAATGCAATCCCCCTGACACCTCTAGTCTGAGATCAGAGGTCTGCTAAAGAGTACCATCTGTTGGCCAGATCACAAAAGTGGATGAATAGGAAATAAATAAAAGTGGCAAACAGGTTTCCTTTACTGACACCCTCTCCAAGGACCTTGGATACTGGCTTACATTCCATTACTGGTTCCTTAGCCCTGGTTTCAGAAGTTAAACTGGGACAATCCTAAATATCTTGAAGAAGTTGAACCAACAGTCAAAGAACAGCAGTAGCACACAGCTTCTTAACAGGAAATACCTGAGCAAGAGAGAAACACTGAACATCAGAGTAAATAGCATCAGAATCAGATGTGTGGACATCAGCAAAATATTACAAGCCATACTAAGAGAAAGGAAGATATGACCCAAGCAAAGGAATAAACCAAAGTTCCAGACAGGACTTGAAACAGCTAATCAATGAAGTTCATATAAATCTCCTAAATCAAATCATGGAGTTGAAGAACAACATAGCTAAAGAAATAAAAGACATTAAAAAGGCACTGGATGAGCACAAAGAAAAATTTGAAAACTTGTCTATAAAGATTACAGAGCTATGGGACAGAAGGACAAAATAAGTGAGATTAAAAATACAATAGAGGCACACACAGCAGATATGAAATCATGGAAGAAGGAATTTGAAATGTAGAGGAAAGAAGAATTGAAATTGAAAAGAGAGAAGGAAAAACAGAGAAAAGAATGGAAAAAATTGAGCAGGAGCTCAAGGAGTTAATGATAGCATGAAATACAGTAACATATATGTTATGGGAGTTCCAGAAGTAGAAGAGAAGGAAAGAGGAGCAGAATGAGTATTATTGAGGAAATAATGGCCAAAAATGTCCCAATATTCATGAAAGACATCAATATATGTGTCTGGAAAGCACAGCATATACCAATTAGACAAAAGTCCAAATAAACTTACTTTTAAGACACATAATATCCAGAATGCCAAATGCCAAAGAAAAAGAGAAAATTCTGAAAGCAGCAATGGAAAGTGAAACATCACATACAAGGGACATCCAATAAGATGCTGTGGATTTCTCTTCAAAAACCATAGAGGTAAAAAGAGAGTGGTATGATATAATTAAGGTACTGAAAGAGAAAAACTGCCAGCAAAAATTCATTTTCCAGAAAAACTGTCCTTCAAATATGATGGTGAGTTTAACATATACACAGATAGAAACTAAGGGTTCATAAACAAGAATGCAGTCTGCAGGAAACACTAAAGGGATTTCTCCAGCCAGAAAAGAAAAGATAGGCCTGGAGTAGAGTGTAGGCATGAAGTGTACCAGATAGAGTAAACAAAAAGGTAAGATGCGGACAAAAATAAGAGATGACATATGAAAGCCAAAGAACAAAATAGCTGAAGTAAATAATGCCTTTACAGGAATAACGTTGAATGTTAACAGACTAAATTCCCCTATCAAAAGACATAGGCTAACAGAACAGATAAGAAAACATGAGTCATCGATATGCTGTCTTCAGGAGACTCACTTCAGACACAAGGATGCAAATATACTGAAAGGGAAAGGTTGGAAAAAGACATTTCATGAAAATCATGTCCAAAAGAGAAAAGGGGTAGATATACTTGTTTAAGACAAAACAGAATTTAAATGCAAAAAAAGTGATAAGAGATGCAGAAGTTTATCAAAGACAATCCACCAGGAAGGAGTATCAGTCATAAATATCTATGCACCTTACAGGGGTGCCCCAAAATATATGAGGCAAACTCTGGCAAAACTGAAAGGAGAAATCTCTACATTAATAGTTGGAAACTTCAACACACCACTGACATTAATAGATAGAACAACTAGATAGAAGATCAACAAATATACAAAGAACTTAAACAATGTGATATATGAGCTGGACTTGACATATACAGAAAATTGCACCCCATATCAACAGATTATATATTCTCAAGTGTCTATGACTCTTTCCTCAGGAGAGACCACATATTGGGCCACAACACAGCTCTCAATAAATTTAAGAAGACTGAAATTATACAAACCACCTTCTCTGATCATAATGGAATGAAGTTGGAAAACAATAATAGGTGGGAAGTTGAAAATTTGCAAACACATGTTGTCTAAACAACTTATTCCTAAACAATCAGTGTGTCAAAGAAGAAATTGCAAGAGAAATGAGTAAATATATTGAGATGAATAAAAACTAGAACACAACTTATCAAAACTTATGGGATAGAGTGAAGGCAGTACTGAGAGGGAAATTTATAGCTCTTAATGTAAATATTAAAAAAGAAAAACAATTTCAGGACTTGGGAATTTTCCTGAATGACATTACAATGACAGATACAGGCCATTACATATCTTGCCCTAACCTATAAAATTGTGCAGGAGAGAGTGTAAACCACAATGGAAACTATAATCAGTGCTTAGTGGCAATGCTCAAAACTGTTTTCATCAATTGTAATGAATGTACCACATTAATGAACTATGTTGTTAATTTAGGAAAATATGGGAGGTGTAGGGAGCAGGACATATGGGAATCCCTATATTTTTTATGGAGCATTTATGTAATCTAAGAATCTTTAAAAGGAATTAAAAATATATTTTAAATATACCTAACATCAAAGAATTAACAGTAGAACCAGAGAAACTAGAAAAAGAACAATCAACCAATCCCAAAGCAACCAGAAAGAAAGGAATAACAGGGGGGTTATGGGAATTCATGCCAATGAGTTAGTCAGATAAGGTTCAGCTCTCACTAAAATAATGGAGAAAGAGCCAGAGGCTGCCTTGGGGACATGCTTTGGGGTACAGCAAATCAGGACACTGCTTCACAGCCACCAGGAGAGTGTGGGTCAAGGAGATGAAGAAACCAAAACAAGTAATTGTGAGTTATTAAACCTCCCAGCTACCGGGAAAATTCTCCCCACCCTCTGCCCTGAGTTATTAACTGAGAATAAAACTCCTGGCAAATTGTATCTAACTGAGGGGAGAGCAGATGTCTTCCTCTCTGCCAGCTCCTTTGGATATATATAGAATGGGTACGTGCTCTGAGTCATCTAGGAGGGTACTGGACAGATAAGGAAGCCAGGGGAAAATCATGGGTTGCTCAACTCGGTGGCTGGAAGCAGCACACATACCCCACCCTCAAGGTGGATAGCCTAGGTGGAACTACTGGCTCCCTCCTCCAAACAGAAGAGTGATGGCTGATTCCCTGTGAGGAAGAGGGTTCTGGGAAGGTGGATAGTTATTTCTTTGCAGGGAGTTTAGGCAGTTGGGCACCCTTTGAATATTGGAAGTGACCTCAGCTGGACAGGGTGAGGGGAGGGGTTTCTCCTAAGGCAGGCTGTCATGTCCACCAACCTAGGAAAAGAGAGAAGTTAAATCAGAAAAGAGGCAGAGACAGGTGGCTGATCAGCAGGATTCTGGCAAGTGCAGACAATCTAAACTGCTGGAGGGAAAAGGGGTGGAACATGGAAAAGTAAACAGAGATGTCCAAACAAATATCATGAATCAACATAATGGAGTGAAGGAAGAGATTAAGGATATTAAGAAGACACTGGGAAGACACACTGAAGAAATTTTAAACATACACAAAAAGATAATGGATATAATGGTGATGAATGGCACAATATCAGTAACCAAAAATAAAATGGAAGCACATAACAACAAATTTGAACATGCAGAGGAAAGAATCTCCAATGTGGAAGACAGTACAGCTGAAATCAAACAGATAGAAGAACAGATAGATAAAAAGATAGAAAAAATTCACAGGGACTCGGGGATCTGACTGACAACATGAAATGCACAAACATATGCATTATAGGGACCCAAGAGGGAGAAGAGAAGGGAAAGGGGACAGAAGGTGTGTTGGAGAAAATAATGGCTAAAAACCTTCCCAACACTATTGAAGGACATGGATGTACATGTCCAGGAAGTGCAACACACCCCAAACAGTATAAATCCTAACAGACCTACTCCAAGATATATAGTTGTCAAATTGTCCAGTGCTCAAGACAAAGTGAGAATACTGAAAGCAGCAAGAGAAAAGAGAAAGATCACATACAAGGGAAGCTTGATAAGATTAAATGCTGACTTCTCATCTGAAACCATGGAGGCAAGAAAGCAGTGGTATGACATAATTAAGGGGTTAAAGATAAAAACTTCCAGCCAAGAATTCTCTATCCAGCAAAGCTGCATTCAAAATAGGAGAATTCAAAATAGTCACAGATAAACAGAAATTAAGAGAGTATGTCAATAAGAAACCTGCATTTTAAGAAATAATAAAAAGAGTTCTGCAGGTTTAAAGGAAAAAGCAGGAGAGAGAGAGAGTTGGAGGAGAGTGTAAGAAAAACTAAAACGAGAAAAAGAGAAAAAAAACAAGATATGGCATACATAAACTGAAATAAAATATGGCTAATGTAAGTAATTGCTTGACAGTAATAACATTGAATGTTAATGGATTAAACTCACCAATGAAAGGACACAGATTGGCAGAATTGATAAGGAAATATGGCCCATCTATATGCTGTCTACAAGAAACCCACCTAAAACCCAAGGATGCAAGGAAACCAAAAGTGAATTGTTGGAAAAGAATTTTACAAGCAAACAATGACCAAAAAGGGCAGGAATAGCTGTACCAATATTTTCAAAATAGGCTTTAAATGCAAAACTATTGTAAAAGGAAAAAAGGACACTATATATTAAAAAAGGGGGGTAATCTATCAAGAAGAAAGAAAATCATAAACATTTATGCACCTAACCAGGGCACCTCAAAATACATGAGGCAAACATTGCAAAATCTAAGGAGAGATAGATGCCTCTACAATTAGATTGGGGGATTTTAATACACCATTATCATCATTACAAAGAACATCTTGACAGAGAATCAATAAAGAAACAATGAGTTTGAATAATACATTAGAGGACCTGGACCTTGTAGAAATACACAGAGCATTAGACTAAATTCAGGGAGATATACCTTCTCCTTGAGTCCACATGGATCATTCTCCAGGATAGACCACATGGTAAGCCACAGAACAACTCTCAATGAATTCAGAAAGACTGAAATTATAAATATTAATTTCTTATATCTTTTGTGTAACATTTATGTAATCTAAGTATTTAAAAATTTTAAAAATTATTTAAAAATAAACAAATAAATATCATTGGTTGCTCTTGACTCTCCCCCCAAAAAAGTAATTTCTTTGAGTGAAGCTGGAAATCAGTAACAGGCAGAGAAGCAGATTAAGCACAAATATATGGAAGTTAAACAACACACTATTAGACAAACATTGGGTCAAGGAGGAAATCTCAAAAGACATCAGGAACTACCTTGAAAGAAATGAAAATGACAACACAATTTTTCAAAACCTATGAGATGCAGCAAAAGCTGCAATGAAAGGGAAATTCATAGCCATAAATACCTATATCAAAGAAGAAGAAAGAACTAAAATCAAATAACTAACTGCACACCTTGAGGAATTAGAAAAAGAACAACAAACTAATCTCAAAGGAAGTAAAAAGAAAGAAATAACAAAGATTAGAGCAGAACTAAATGAAATAGAAAATAAGAAAGCAGTAGAAAAACATGAAACCAAAAGCTGTTTCTTTGAGATTAATAAAATTGACAAACCCTTGGCTAGATTAGCAAAGAAAAGAAGAGAGAAGATGCAAATACATTAAATAAGATATGAAGAAGGGGATATCACTGACCACAGTGAAACAGAGTATCGTAAGAAGATACTTTGAAAAATTATATGCCAACAAGATGGATAATTTAGAGGAAATGGACCAATTCCTACAAATACACAAGTGGCCTACATTTTCAAAAGAATAAATTGATGAACTCAACAGACCAATCACAAGTAATGAGATAGACTTAGTTAAGAAAAACCTCCCAACTAAGAAGAATCCAGGACCAGACAGCTGCAGAGGTGAATTCAACCTAACACTATGGAAGGAACTAACACCAGTTCTGCTTAAATACTTCCAAAAAATAGAAGTGGAGGGAACATTGTCTAACTCATCCTGTGATGCCAATACCACCCTAATAACAAAGCCAAACAAAGATGCCACAGGAAAGGAAACCTAGAGAGCATCTCTCTAATGAACCTAGATACTAAAATCCTCAACAAAATACCTGCTAACTGTATTCAACAACACATCAAATGAATTATACATCATGACCAAGTGGGTTTCATCCCTAGTATGCAAGGATGGTTCAACATAAGAAAATCAATCAATGTAATACAACACATAAACAGATCAAAAGAAAAAAAAAACCATGATCATATCTATAGATGCCAAAAAAGCATGTGACAGAATACAGCACACTTTCCTGATAAAAACACTACAAAAGATAGGAATAAAAAGAAACTTCTTCAATATCATAAGTGGTATGTATGAAAAATTCACAGCTAACAACATATTCAATGAAGAAATCCTAAAATCTTTCCCTCTAATATTGGGAACAAGACAAGGATGCCCACTTTCACTGCTTCTATTTAACATTGTGTTAGAAATACTTGTTTGAGCACTTAGGCAAGAAAAAGATATAAAAGGCATTCAAATTGGAAAGAAGTAAAAATTCCACTATTTGCAGATGACATGATCCTAGACATAGAAAGCCCTGCAAAATCTATAACAAAACTTTTAGAGCTTATATATGAATTCAGTGAAGTTGCAAGTTATAAGATTAATGTTCAAAAATCAGTAGCATTTCCATACACCAATAATGAGCAAGCAGAGTATGAAATAAAAAAAAAATCCCACTTACATTGGCAACTAAAAGAATCAAATACATGGAATAAATTTTACTAAAGATGAAAATGATTTATATGCAGAAAACTACACAACACTGATGAAGGAAATCAAAGAAGACTTAAATGGAAGAACATTCCCTGTTCATGGATAATAAGACTAATCATTTTTAAGATCTCAGTCCTACCCAAACTTATCTACAGATTAAATGCAATCCCAATTAAAATCACCACAGCATTTTACTTCTTACTGAATTGGAAAAACTAACTATGAAATTTACTTGGAAGGGCAAGAGGCCCCAAATAGCCAAAGACATATTGAAAAAGAAAAACAGAATTGGTGGACTCATACTACCTGACTTTAAAACATATCACAAAACTACAGTGTTCAAAACTGCATGGTATTGGCACAAGGATAGACATACTATCCAATGGAGCTGAGCTGAAAGTTCTGATATATATCCTCACATATACAGTCAACTGATATTCAACAAAGCCACCAAGCCCACTCAACTATGAGAGAATGGCCTTTTCAGCAAATGGTTCTTGGAGAACTGGATATCTATACCCAAAAGAATGTGAGAGGAACACCACCTCACACCCATTACAAAAATTAACACAAGATGGATCAAAGATTTCATTATAAGAGCCAAGACCATAAAGACTTTTAATGATAATTTTAGGGAAGCATTTACATGATCTTGTATTATGAAATGGCTTCATGAACTTTACCCACAAAGCATGAGCAATGAAATAAAAAATAGGTAAATGGAAGCTCCTCAAAATTGAAAACATTTGCACCTCAAAGGAGTTTGTCAAGAAAGTGTAAAGGCAGCCTTCTCAATGGGAGAAACTATTTGGTAACCATATATCTAATAGGGGACTTATATCTAGCATATATAAAGAAATCCTACATCTCAAAAATAAGAAGACAAGCATCCCATTTAAAAAATCAGCAAGTGATTTGAATAGACACTTCTCCAAAGAGGAAATACAAATGGCTACAAAGCATGTGAAAAGATGTTCAGCACCAGTAGCTTTTAGGGAAACAAAACTATAATGAGATGTTATTTTACACCCATCAGACTGGGGGCTATTAAATAAGCAGAGGACTACAAGTGTTAGAAAGAATGTGGAGGAATGGAAACCCTCACCCTCTGCTAGTAGCAATGTAGAATGCTGCAGCCACTGTGGAGGACAGTTTGGTGGTTCCTCAGAAAAGTAACTATAGAACTGTCATAGGATTCAGCAATTTCATTGCTGGGTATATACTCAGAAAAACTGAAAGCAAGGGCATGAACTAATATATGCACACCATTGTTCATTATTCACTACTCACTTTCACTATTCACCATTGCCAGAAGTTGTAATCAACCCAAATGCCATTCAACAGATGAATGAATAAACAAATTGTGGTATATACATACAATTGGATATTATACAGGAATACAGTATTAACACATGGGATAACATGGATGAATCTCATGTTGGGTGAAGTAAGCCAGGCACTGAAGGACAAATATTACATGACCTCATGATATGAATTAAGCAAATTGAGCAGACTCACAGTGGTAGTGTCTGGAAGATAGGATTACAGGAAATAGAAAGGGAGAAGAAGTTGTGTGTCAATGCCCATATAAACAAAATCTATGATAAAATGGAAGTCTGTGGTTGTACAGTGGAGGGGCATAACTGTGGTGTAATGATACTGGTGGTTTGGTAGCTGCTCATTTGTCAGGGGGGTTGGTTTGGGATGGTGAGTTGGACTGACCATGGAGCTGGGAGGAAGTTTGGGGGAGTGAGCAAGTGAACACTGGGCATTGATGGGCTTGTGGTTAAAACTATAATGTTGGGAATGATCTTTTGGCAATATGGCAAGTGAAGGTTGCTGCTTTGGGGTGGTGGATGTGGGGGGTATTTGGGACAAGTCACCCCTGGGGCAGGCTTCTAGGGAGTGTGTGAGTGTTCTTCTTTTCATAGTGTGCTATATCAGTGGGTAGAGACCAAGAGAATGAGTGGCAAGTTGGTGGAATCCCATCCTGAGGAGGCCTGCTCTGTTCTCAAATAGAAGGGTAAGAGTCTCTTGAGAGCATGGAGGGTGACTAATAGAGGAGGACAGACCAGTGTGTCAAACCCTCAATATTGTTGCAAGTAACTATGAATCTGGTGCAAGGAGTGTAGCCTGGTGGGTGCCATGGGTCCTGAGGGTAGGGGGATGGAAGAATAGAATAGATGGAACAGTCAGCATTTTGGGGGCAATGGAATTGTTATACATGATCTTGCTATGATGGATACAGGCCATGTTGAATTGCATCAAAGTTTATAAAAGTGTATGGTCAAAAATGTAAGCCATAATGTAAACCATTGACCATAGTTGGTAGCTATGTTTCAATATTTGTACATCAGTTGTAACAAATGTACCATCCATATATAAAAAGTTATTAATAAGGGAAGGGGGAAAGGGGGGAGGATTTGGGGTATATGGGAGTCCCTGTATTTGGTTCATGACTTTTCTGTAACCTAAAACTTCTTTGAGGACAAAATGAAAAAAGTAAGACACTGGGGAAATAAATGGAAGAAAATGTCAGTGTACATATAGGGCAACAGATCTTACAGTGATGAAAGGCAAAATGTCAAAAAAAATTTTAATATTTTTTCATTATTTTTTATTATCCCAAATTTTTATTTTTTTATAAAAATATTTGTACTTTATTTCTTTCATTAAAAACTATCATTATTTCATTTTCTTATTAATTGTATTTGGCTTTTATATTAGCTTCATTTTTGAAGAAGTTTTGGATCATAGAAGGCTTGTAACTGTGGCAGGGGAGGATCACTGGTGTGGGTTGTCAGTGATGGGGGATACATGGGAGGAAGCTCAGCTGGGCATACATATAAGGCATATAAATGTGTTCAAATGTTCATGGGGCATTGTCACAGTGGGTGGTGATTCACACAATAACTGAAGGAATATCAAATTCCCATCCTGGGGAGCTCTGTCACTCTTTCTAATGGATCAGCAAGAATCCCCCAAGTACAGGGATAATGACTAATGAAGGAGGATGGCCCATTTATGTGCTCTTGATATTGATGACTGTGTGTGTGAACCTTTACTCTTGAAACTGAAACTTAGCCTAGTATTATATAGTGTCTAAGAGTTGCCTCCTGGGAGCTTCCTTGTTGCTCAAATGTGTCCTCTCTTTAAGCTGTACTCAACATATAAATACATTACCTTCTCTCCAGCATGGGGCATAACTCCTGGAGATGAGACTCTCGGCAACAAGGGATTACTACCAAGCACCAACTAGCAAAGCAACTGGAAAAAGACCTTGACCAATAGGGGGAAAAGGTAAAGACAAATGAGTTTATACGGTGAAGAGACTTCAAAGTGAGTCAGGAGGTCATTCTTGAGGTTACAATTATGCATGTCTCAGCAGGATATCATTGACTGCCAAGGTAGATAATACCCCAAATAGTGGGCTCAGGAGACATCCAAAAACTATAGTCAGGGCAGATAGCTCAGGAGTTTGTAGCCTTGCCAGTGAGCCCTACTTTGTTATTTATGCTCCCCAGTGTGACAGAGTTGGATTCAGTTGTAGTATCCCTACATGTGGCTCTTTGGTCCTTCTATTTAAACTTATAATTAGTACTAGAGTTGGCAGTGTGCATCCAAGAGACTTAAATCTTTGGGCTGCCCATGTGCAAGCTAGGCCCTGAATCTCAAGAGTTACAACACCTACCCTCCAGTTCATTGGTCTCACCCAGGACAACCAAGAAGGAGGTAATGATGTACAACTATTCTATCAAGGAACTGGGAGAGTCTACAACTGCAAGCAAGAGTGTCCCATCTATTGGCCCTATGGGATTGGAGACCCCTCTGAATTAGAGGTGGAGTGGACATCACCATCCCAGAATCCTAGGGAATAAACTGTGGGGTAAAGTAGACTTACTGGTATTCTACTATAGACTTATTGTGATTCAAGCAATGGAAGAAATGATATCATTGATGTAGAGGCAATGCCCACTGGAGGTGCTGAGGGCAGGGAGAGGGAAAACAGGTGTACTATGTGGGCCTTTTTGGGACTTGGGAATTGTACTGAATGACATTGCCATGACAGATGCAAGCGATTATATATCTTGCCATAACCTATATAACTGGGTGGGAGAGAGTGTAAAGTACACTGTAAACTTTAATCCATGCTTAGTGACAATTCTCCACAATGTGTTCATCAATTGAAATGAATGTAACTTGCTAATGAAGGATGTTGTTAATGTGGGAAAATGTGGGAGGTGTAGGGAGTGGGGCATATGAGAATCCCCTATATTTTTATGTGACCTTTGTATAATCTAAGTATCTTTAAAAATATAGGGAGCAGGTGTAGCTAAGTTGTTGAGTGCCTGCTTCCCATATATGAGGTCTTGGGTTCAGTTCTCAACAACTCCTTAAAAAATTATCAAAACGGAGACAATTTTTAAAACACAATCATGAGAATTAAGTAACACTTCTTGTGTGCACTTTGTACTAGGCACTTCACATATTAATTCAATTAAATGTCATAGGGTTGTGATGCTAATATTATTAATAATAATAATAATTATTATTATTATCTCATTTTATAACTGAGGAAACAGAAGCAGAGATAATGTAAGTAAATTGCCCAAGCTTGCCAATATCAGTGCTGGACACCTCCATTAGCAAGGTAAGTCAGGGTCCACCCCCCCTTACTGCTTGAGCCTGTGTTATTGCCGTCTTTACTTCTTTAAAAGCAGCCTGCTGGGGGTGTCCTCCCATTCCCATGCACAACCTTCCCTGATTAACATAGCCAATTGTTTTAAAATCTGAGCTAAATGAGGGATGAAGGGTCTTCAGTACCCCAACAACCCCAGAAAGGCCATTAATTTATTTTTAGAGTTTGTGATGTGGGACAACATTGTACTTTTTTTTTTAAAGATTTATTTATTTATTTATTTATTTATCCCCAACCCCCCCCTTGCTGCTTGTGTTTCCTGTGTCCATTTGCTGTGTGTTTTTTCTGTGTCTGCTTATCTCCCCCTTCCTGTAAGGTCATGCTGCATCAGCCCACTGCGCCGCGCGGGCTGGCCTGCCCTCACAAGGAGGCTCCGGGAAGCGAACCCGGGGCCTCACATATGGTAAACGGGAGCTCTATCGATTGAGCCACACCCGCTTCCCAACATTGTACTTTAACAACACTTAAGAATTTGACAGAGTAGCAGGGACCTTGCAAGTTGTCCCAATTATTTTCTCATCCTAGGCTTTCAAGATAAGATATCATTGTCTCTGATGCTTCTTTTAATTCTGAAATAGAATTACTGGTTAAATAGGGTTACAACCACAGATTTCTTTCATGCAGCCTGATACTAAGCCTTCAGGCCTGGACAGATGGTTGGGCTGTGCACACAGCTTTGGGGAAACACTAAAATTCATTGTTGGCTTTCCCACAGGAAGGTGAATGCAGACTGGTTTGACTTGTCTAAGGAGACACAAAAGAAAGCAGTAGCAAGATCTAAATCAAAGTGATAGTGACATAACTGGGTAAAAATTACTCACAATAAGCCAGCAATATTTGGGACTGCTGCATACAGCAGTGGTGTTACATTAATTTATGATAATCTACTGTTATGCACCACTTCTGGGGCCCCCAATGGCCACTCCCTTTCTGTAGCCATAGAACTGCTTCTTTAGTGGAAGTGGGGGAAATCAGATGAATAGGAGTCAAAGCATCCACATTTTGATTTCCAGGTCAAGAGGCTGTTTTTGTGACATATACCATTCTTTATAATAATTAAAATCATGATTAACAGCATTTTATTTTTATGTAATATTATACAGATTAAGTGTCTATATTTCAGCACCTCAATTTTTACAATGTGAAAGAACAAATTATTTCCAACAGTTTGCAAGTAAAGATATATGCTTAAGGGTTCTATGAGAATATTAAAGGTTGTCAAGACTGAACATTATATTCAAGCAGGCTTTTCTTTATCACAGTGACCAATAAGTTAGTAAAATAATTTAAAAAGACTTAACTTCTCCGTGTTTTTTAAACCATTAAATAGATTGAAGATAGTTTTTTTGCTATAAAATTACTTTTTGTTATTAACATCAACTCCTAGATTTCTACTTAACAATGATTTCCCAGAATCAGTCATTTACATTGCAATCTTTCAGTTTGGAAAATGCTTTTACAAATTTCCCAAAACCATCCATAACCACATTGATTGGTTACTTCATTTCAAGACAAACTCCACCTTTAAATAAGCTTGAGTTATACTCAGCAGTAAGTGAAATTACTTTCTACAACTTGCCATATGCATTCAACTTTTGTCCTGCATATTTCCAACCTGATTTTGTGAAAAACAGCCATCTTAACTTAGGACAAAACATGCCCCCGTAAAGAAATTCTCACAAACTTCCTATTTCTTTCATAACCATTTAAGTCTCATAACCTTCATTTTGTTCTGTGAAAAAAAACATTCAATTTAGTCAAAAACAATTTTTTTGAAAAGAGATTTGTAATCATTTCATAAGCCAAAAATTTACAATTTTTATTATCTTAAAGATTTAACATATATAATTCTAATTTAATTTATTAGTATATATACTCATTTACCATTATAAGTGCTTATTTAATTTTTGGCCACTTGAATAGTGCTCTTTTAAGAATTTTCATTTGTTAAGTTAAAATTACCATTTGGAAGTATGAACTGAACAGACAAACACATAAATAGTTAAGACACATCAACAGAAACATAAAGCTCACTAATTTGAAACAATTCTTAATCCTTTGGTATGGCTATCTCCAAGCTCTCCATCATTTCACATCTCTGATTTTTACAGCTTTTACTTTCTCTTCTAGAATCCATGTCATCTATAATATGTAAGTTCATTATTAGAAACATTTTATTAGTAATCAGAAACTAGTTAAGAATAGTTGTGCAGTATAAATGCATTTATGCACTAATTTAGCTGTCTAGACAGACATTTAACCCTTATATATTCTGGATTACTTTTTAGGAGTACACTTAGGCTTGAAAATCAGGAGTAAGCTATTGATTCAAAACTGAAAGTTCCTTTTAACACCTTGATAAAAATTCTGATCAAAATAAAATGTGAGTAAAACTTAAAATATTGTCAAAGTAACACCCCATTTAAACTCTTCCAGTTTATACAAGTACTATGAACTTAAAGTGTTTTCACTTAAGCATCCAACTGTTTATCTGCTCTCTCATGTAGCAGTGAGAAGTGGCCATGCAACAGCAGCCGCCAGTGCATGTTGCTCCTTTTTCTTTACAAGCATTGCTCCTGTATTATTTTTCAGCTGATTACTCCTTTCTTTTTTCATGAAGATATGTTCTACATTCTTCTCTAACTGTACTAACCCTGCAGGCATATATGGGGCACCACTCATGTCATGTACAGGACCCCAAATGTCTATGAAGTGAGCCAGGTCAAACCACATAGAGGAATGGGGCTCCTCTGGGATTTCCCCCATGGAGTTCCCTGTGACTGCAATGCTGTTCACAGCTCTTACATCATTAGAAGACCCTGGAATGTCCTGGTGACTATACCAATTGTAATGCAGGAGGTCAAGCCTGGGAAGGCTGACCAAATGATCTGATATTCCAGAGAAACCACATGGGAGCCCAGTATTGGTCATGCCTTTATTACTCACATAATCCAGTAGCAGCTGGCTGGGAGAAGCTCTGTGCCACCTCTTGAGGGCTACAGGTTTATATAGAGAATATAGCAGAGGGGTAAATGTGCATAAACAAGGAAAAGCACATTTTTTGTGACATAGGTAATGGGTACAATGTGAACAGATACAGTTAATAATAAACAGGACTATAGCCTACATGCACAAATACAGGTTAGACATCCTGTCACCTCTCTTATGGTTGTTTCACCCAAGGAGGTCTGGTTGCTGGCCAGTTCAACTCCACCCCTCCCAGCAATCTACACAAATAGCCAGTGGGAGGGGGAAGTGGGTATTCCATCTCCCCACTGTGTGGGTGTAATATATTTATTAAATAATACACAGTATAGTCTGGAGTTAGTAAGGGGTCCATGGTTTTAACTTGACTTGCAAAGGGGCCCATGGAACAAAAATGGTTAAGAAACCTTGCCTTAAATGGAATCCCAAACATCCTTTACAGATGGGAAAATATTTTGGCAAATATCAAGGGTGAATGAGGCATGAGGCATAGCTCCTTAATGGGGGAGAGGAAAATGTTACACATGGACACTGGCTCCTCTGCCCAACCTTTCCACAGAGGCAGAAACCATAGAAGATTTTCCAGGGCTTCTCCTATTTAGTACTGACAATCACCCCAGGTGGTTAGCCCTCCAACCACCCTACTTTTCAGAGGAATAGATTGAGATTGGCATTCAAAAGTTCCAAGAGCCTCTGGGTACCTGCCAGAGAGCCACATTAAAAAGAGAGGACACAGGCATCTTGACCTGGGGGTAGGGTGGGGAGTACCTAGCCCAGACATTTTAGCACTTTGCTCAAATGCAGAAGCCAAAGCATGAATAGAGAGGGCTCTTCACCTTTGTGTTCCAGGAACATAGAGCAGAGTTTGAGACTCAAGGATGTTGCACATCATCCCTACTTTACAGCAGAAGCTCAGGACCAAGAAAGGAGGTCAAGCAGAGGGTATCAAGTATGAACAAAGAAACCACAACTTCTCAAGTCAAACTCTGGATACAACCCTTAGGCCATGAGGCTGGTGAGTGCAAGCCCATCCCCACTTTAGATTAGATCTCAAGCCCTCCATGCCTTCCTGCTGGAACTCTTGGTATTGCCTTGGTTGTGACCCCTAACCCCCAATATGAGGGCACGGACCAGAACTAGCTGGGTTGGAAGGTCCAGACTTGGTGGATGGAGGTGGACCAACTTCTTCTCCTTAGCACCACAGGCAACAGAAATGGCCAATGAGTTGGGTAAACCCAGAAATTGGAGTTTAGTGATAAAGCTCTGATGATCCCCAAAAGACCTGACCCATCTCCTGCAAGAAGCCTTCTCACACACCTGAACCCAGATCCCTGCCATTTCAGCATTTAAGGAGGAGAAAAACACAGCCCATGTTGGGGAGAGAGAACCAACCCCTTCTGGGTAACCCAGTGCTGGTTTTCTCCACCTCCAGTTCATAACCTGATGAGCTTCATTTATGACCAAATTCTGATTGTCAGGTAGGCAGGCCACCATAAGGTGAGGCTTGGGAGGGATAAGGTTTCTGACAGCTGAGGAGGAGAGTGGCCTGCACCTGAGAGGGCCCAGGAAGGGGTCATCTGTTGGCCTGACCTTACACCAACCCAGTGATGAGGGCATCCACTGGACTAGTGAGTATGTACGATGGGGTGTACGTGGGTATTGGGGTTGTGCTTAAAAGCAGCTCACCCTCTGCTCCTTGAGTCCTCATAGAACCCAGGACACTTCCTTCTGGAATTGCTCTCTGCCACCCACCCCCATGGTCCCACCCTTAAGTCAATGTGCTAGTGTGTGTAAAAGTGTGAGTGTGTGTGCCTGTGCTCAAGTGAAGACGCTGAGAGGTAAATGATCAGGTTTATGGAGTGGGTGCCAGGATTCTCCAGTATCTTTGGGCCTCTCATTTCCAAAGAAAAACACACAGCAGGCATTGAACTCTGGCCTAGGGCACCTTTCAGAACCTTACCTGCTGAACTCTGCTCATTCCTGGGCTCTGAGTTAATCTTTCCTCTCTGGTCCTCAGTTGGAGGTGACTAATTGCTGGGCTCTAGGCCTGGCCTCTGTCCACCCTGGGGCCCAGGCATATCACCCCTCTTTGCCACCTCCCAATGGCAGCATCGATCCCAGAGTCTGCACCATGGTAGGCCACTGAGGGTCCTGACTCATTTCTGGGTTCAGACCTAGAACAGGTGCTTAGGCCATGGTGGTTGGGGAGACACTTGGCCCTCTCACCATCCCCCTTCATCCCTGACTAGGTACCATTCAGATGGTGCATCAGGTCTTGATTTACTTCCCTTCCAGTCCAGTCCCACATCTTCCTAAAAGTCAGGACAAGGCCAACAAGTAGGTTGAGGGGCAGGCTCTGGGGAGAGCATGTGTGCACAACTATCTCCTGAGAACCATCTTGCATGATACCCTAGGTCCCCAGCCACCTCCCACTGTGTGCCCCAATGTCTTTTAGTGCTTGAGACCATCCCAGACTCAGCCAGGCACTGAGAGCTTGGAGACAGAGGGGACAAAGAACTATCTCACCTGTCCCATAATATCATGGTCCCCAGATGCCACCCAGAGAGCCAGGCCAGGCAGATTTTCCAGGTCAGGGCAGACCAGGAGGCTGACAGCACCTTCAGAGTCTGGGCCAAAGAGAAGGCTAGGCAGCCTCCATTCACTTCCTCTGTGAGAAGCAGAGGTCAAGTTGGCTGGAGGTTCTCCCTGGTTTAAGAATGAGTTGGAGGCACTTGGGAGGTGGGTCTAACTCCAAAGATGAATGTTGGGGCAGTTGCTCTTGTTAGGGAGGGCTCCCAGGCACTCAGTGATTTCCCCCCATTTTAGAGATGAACTGTCAACACCAGCACCTGGGTCCCAGAGTGGTAGGTGTGACTCGGGTTCTCCTCTCTCACCCATTTTTGTTACTTCTGCTGATCATCAGCAGACTTATTCTGCATTGAGTGCTCCCTAGGCTAGGCAGATCTCCCCAGGACTATGCTTTTTAAGCACTTTCATTTCTCCTAGTACAATCCTCAACAACCCTCATGAGGATGGAGTCCCAGATTCCCATATATGTACATAGTTTACAGACCTTCTCTTCCCCAATTCACATGTGCCAGGATGTCCCAGTCCCTTGCTTTGACTAACTGCCAATTACCTCCCAATACACTAGGTTGTCAAGAAACAGCCTTCCATGATCCAGAGGATGTCACATCTAATGGAGGCTCTCCAGGCCCAGTGGCATGAGTAGGGAAGAACTGAGCTGTTGATGTCAAGGGACAAAGTGTGTCTGGATATCTAGGTGAGCTGTTCCTTTCAGCCCTGGCCCCCTGGATTCTCTGCTCCACAAGCTGGGCCCAAGGCTGTGCTTCCCATCATCAAGGAACCACTCAAGTTGCCAGGCCCTATCCACAGCTCTCTTGGTCTCCTTTACTCCTGCATGGGAAAGGAACCACCCATTAATAGTCCCCTAACTGGAATCATAAGATGATTGCAACCAAAGTGCCTCCAGACCCTCCCTGACATCACCTCATTACTCCTCACTGTGGCTTGTGGTAATAATAGTCATGCTTGATGCAAATGTACCCTTTTTTTTTTTCAGTTGATCCTGGCATCTGCCATAGAGGGATATGTGAAAGTGTCCCACCTAAATTCCTGGGTATGCCACCTGCTGGTGATTCAATGTCAAATGTTACTGTCAGACTTGCCAACTAGAAAGGGAATACCAGGAGGGGAGGGAAATAGTCTGTTTGTTCTTTGAATTAGGCTAGCTTTTAAAGAAGTGCCTGCATATTGTGGCAGTTTGAATTAGTGTAGATTCCAGAAAATCCTGTTCTTATAGCTAATTGATTCCTGTGCAAGTAAAACTATTGTACATGGGACCTTTTGATTATTTCTTTCTAACTAGATCTCTTCGGGATGGCATGACCTAGTATGGGATTTTTTAAATATGTTTTTTTTTAATTTTTTAAAGATACTTAGATTACATAAATATTACCTAAAAAATAAAGGAGCTTCCCATATGCCCTTCTCCTTACACCTCCCACATTTTCCACATATACAACATCCTTCATTAGTGTAGTACACTCATTACAATTGATGAACACATTTTGAAGCATTGCCACTAAGCATGAATTATAGTTTACATTGTGTTTTACACTCTGTCCTGCACAAATTTGTAGGTTATGGCAAGATATATAATTGCCTGTATCTGTCATTGCAATGTCATTCAGGACAATTCCCAAATCCCAAAAATGCCCCCAAATTACACCTGTTTTTCCCTCTCCCTGCCCTCAGAACCTCCAGTGGCCACTGCACCCACATCAATGATATAAGTTCTTACATTGGTTGAATCACAAGTCTATAGCAGAGTACCAGTAAGTCTACTATGGCCCATAGTTCACTCCCTAATCCTGAGGATTCTGGGATGGTGATGCCTACTCCACCTCTAATTGAGAGGGGGCTTTGATCCCATAGGGAAGATGGATGGGACTCTCTTGCTTGCAGTTGTAAACTCTTTCAGTTCCTTGGGATGCTTGTCCATCATCATTTCCTTGTTAGTTGTCCTGGGTGAGTTTAATGAATTGGAGAATAAGTGTTGCAACTCCATTGAAATTCAGGGCCCAGCTGGTACAGGGACAGCCCAAATATTTAAGTCTCTTGGACATACACCTATTAATTCTAAGATTAACTATAGGTTCAAATAGAAGGGACAGAAGAGCCATGCGTAGAGAAACCACAACTAAGTCCAACTTTGTAACATTGCGGAGCATAAATTCCAAAGTAAGGCCCACTGGCAAAGCACAATACTCCTGAGTGATCTGCCCTGACTATAGTGTCTGGATGTCTACAGAGCCCTCAGGAGCCCTGTTATTTGAGGTAGTATTTACTTTGGCAGACAATGAGATCCTGCTAAGACATGCATAAATATAATATCTGAATTGACTTCCAAACTCACTTTGAAATCTCTTAGCCATATAAACTCATTTGTCTTTACCCTTTTCCCCCTTTGGTCATGGTCTTTCACAAGTTGCATTGCTAGTTGGTGTGTAGTAGTAATCCCTTGGTGCTAGGGAGGGTCATCCCTATGAGTTAGGTCCCATGCTGGGGGGAAGGTAATGCATTTATATGCTGAATTCAGCTTAGAGAGAGGCCACATTTAAGCAACAAGGGGGCTCCCCATAGGTAACGAGATAACTAGGTACTCTTAGGAACCCTATAATACTAGGCTAAGTTTCAATTTCAAAAGTAAAGGTTGATAAGCAAAGTCAACAGTATCAAGAGCCCATCAATGGACTATCCTCCTTCACTATTCATTGCCCATATACGCAGGTGATTCTTGATGTTCCATTAGAGAATGTGGCAGACCTCCCGAAGCTGGGAATTCAATATTGTTTCAGTTATTGTGTGGATCTCTACCAACTGTGACAATGCCCCATGAACAATTGATCACATTTTATACCTTATATGTATATCCCAGGTGAATCTCCTCCCATATATCCCTTATCACTGATGCCCCACACCAATGATCCCTCCCTGTCAGAGCTGTAACCTTCTGTGATCCAAAACTTCTTCAAAAATGAAGCAACAAAATAATCAAATACAATTAAAAAGAAAATGAATTAATAATGATAGTTTTAAAAATAAGAAATAAAATACAAAAATTTTTAAAATAATTTGGAATAATAATAAAATATTTTTTAAAAAATTTTTACATTATGTCTTTCATCATTGTAAGATCTGTTGTCTTGTATGTACAGTGACATTTTCTTCTCTTTTTTCCCCCAGTGTCTAACTTTTTTCATTTTGTCTTGAAAGAAGTTTTAGTTTACAGAAAAGTCATGTACAGAATACAGAGGATTCCCATATACCAAAAATCCTGCCCCTTTCCCCTTTTCCCTATTAATAACATTTTATATGTGGATGCTACAGGTTTTTTAAAATTGGTGTACAAATATTGAAATGTAGCTACTAACCATCATCAATGGTTTACATTATAGTTTACATTTTGGACCGCACACTTTTATAAATTTTGATGAAATTTAACATGACTTATATCCATTATTGCAAAATCATGTAGAACTTCCATTGACCTCAAATTGCCCCATGTTCCATCTCTTCTATTCCTCCCTCTCCCTCCCCTCAGATCCCACAGTAACCACAAGGCTTCACTCCTTGAAGAAAAAGATTCATATCTACTTGCAACATTGAGAGTTTGACATACTGGTCTGTCCTCCTCTATTAGGCACTGCCTATGCTCATGAAAGATGCCCATCCCTCTATTTGAGAACATAGCAGGACTCCCCAGGATGGGAGTCCAACACCTTCCCAATCACTATGTGAGTCTCCACTCACTGATACAATGCACTATAACAAGATGAATACTCAAAAACTCCCTGGAAGCCTACCTAGGTGTGCCCTGTCCCAAAGGCTGTCCATATCCATAACCCTAAACAGTATCCCTCCACTGCCATGTTGCCAAAAGAACATTCCCAACATTGTAATTTCAACCACATACCTGCAAATCCCAAGTGTTCACCTGCTCCCTTCCCCCAAACTCCCTCCAGTTTCATAGACTGTCCAACTCAACCTCCCCAACCTAGGCCCTTGATAAATCAGCACTGTTTAACCCAATAACATTATTGTACCACTGTCATGTCCCTACATAGCACAACTACACATCTTCAAATTATCATTGATTTTGCCCTTATGGGCATTGACTCACAACCTTCTTCTCACTTTCTATATTCTGTAATTTGATCTTCCAGACTCTAGCTATGTAAGTGTGCTCAATTTGCTTAATTTGTATCAGTGAGGTCATGTAATATTTATTTGTCCTTCATTGCCTGGCTTGCTTCAATACATAAAGTCTTCAAGAATCATGTATGTTATCCCTGTGCTAATACTTTCTTACAGCTGAGTAATATTCCATTGTTTGTATATACCACATTTTATTTATCCATTCATCTGTTGATGTGCATTTGGGTTGATTCCAACTTTTGGCAATAGTGAATAATGCCACTATGAGCATTGGGGTGCATATATTTGTTTGTGTCTTTGCTTTCAATTCTTCTGGGTATATACCCAGCAGTGGAATTGCTGGATCATATGGCAGTTCTATAGTTAGCTTCCTGAGGAACCGCTGAACTGTGTTCCACAATGGCTGCACCATTCTGTATTCCCACCATCAGTGGATGAGGGTTCCCATTCCTCCACACCCTCTCCAACATTTGTAGTCCTCTCTTTTTTAATAGCTGCCACTCTAATGGGTGTAAGATGATATCTCATTGTAGTGTTGATTTGCATTTCCCTAAAAGCTAGTGCTGAACATTTTTTCATGTACTTTTTAGCCAGTTGTATTTTTTCTTCAGAGAAGTATCTATTCAAGTCACCTTCACATTTTTAAAATGGATTTTTTCTCATTTCATTTTAAGGTGTAGGATTTCTTTTTATATGCTGGATATTAGGCCCCTATCAGATATATGGCTATCAAATATTTTCTCCCATTGAGTAGGCTACCTTTTCACTTTCTTGACAAATTCCTTTGAGGTGCAAAATTTTTTAATTTTGAGGAGGTTCCATTTATCTATTTTTATATCATTACTCATGCTTTGTGCGTAAAGTTCATGAAACCATTTCTTAATACACGATGCTGTAGACGCTTCCCTATATTATCTTCTAAAATTTTTATGGTCTTGGCTCTTATATTTAGATCTTTGATCCATTTGAGTTAATTTTTGTAATGGGTGTGAGATGGTGTTCCTCTCTCATTGTTTGGATATGGATAGCCAGTTCTTCAAGCACCATTTGTTGAAGAAGCCATTCTATCCCATTTGAATGGGCTTGTGGGCCTTGGTGAATATCATTGACTGTATATACAAGGATCTTCATCAGAACTCTCAATTTGGTACCTTTGGTCAGTATGTCAATGCTTGTGCCAATACCATGCAGTTTTGACCACTGCAGCTTTATAGTGTTTTAAAGTCAGGCAGTGTGATTCCTCTGATTTCATTTTACTTTTTCAATAGTTCTTTGGCTATTTGAGGCCTCTTACCTTTCCAAATAAATTTCATAGTTTGCTTGTCAAATTCAGTAATAAATGCTGTTGTAATTTTTATTGGGATTGCATTAAATCTGTAAATCAATTTGGGTAAGATAAGCATCTTAATGATGTTTAGTCTTCCTATCCATGAACAGGGAATATTCTTCCATTTATTTAGTTCCTTTTTGATTTCCTTTAACAGTGTTGCATAGTTTTCACATATAAGTCATTTACATCTTTAGTTAAATTTATTCCTAGGTATTTCATTCTTTTAGTTGCTATTGCAAATAGGATTTGTTCCTTGACTTCCTCCTCAGATTGCTGATTATTGGTGTATAGAAATGGTATTGATTTTTGAACATTAATCTTATAACCTGCCACTTTACTGAACTCATTTATAAGTTCTAGATGTTTAATGCAGATTTCTCAGGGCTTTCAAGTATAGGATCATATCATCTGCAAATAGTGAAATTTGTACCTCTTCCTATCCAATTGGATGACTTTATCACTTTTTCTTGCCTAAGTATTCATGAAATTACTTCTAACACAATGTTAAATGAGAGCTGTGACAGTAGGCATCCTTGTCTTGTTCTAGACTTTAGAGGGAATGATTTTAGGATTTCACCATTGAATATAATGTTAGCTGTGGGTTTTTCATATATACCCTTTGTCATGTCAAGGAACTTTCTTTCTATGAAACTACCAAACACTTTTTTTTGAAGTGTTTTCATATAGAAAGTGTGTATTTTGTTAAATGCTTTTTCTGCATCTACAGAGATGATTATGTGATTTTTTTCTTTCGTTTCATTTATGTGATGATTTATTTTTATTTTCTTTTTTTAATATATATATATATATTTATTTTTTAAAGATACCTAGAATACAGAAATATTACAAAAAAATATATAGGGATTCTTATATGCCCCACCCCCACACCTCATACACACTCCCACATGAACAACATCCTTCATTAGAGTGGCACATTCTTTGCAAATGATAAAAACATCTTGAGGAACTGCAAGTGAGCATGGAAACATATTTCACATTGTAGTTTACTCTCTCTCCCACACAATTCTGCAGGCTATAGAAAAATATATAATGGCTTATATCTGCCATTGAAATGCCATTCAGAATGATTCCTAAGTCCTCCCAAAAAAACAAATTGCACCTGCCTTTCCCACCCCCTGCCCCCAGAGACTCCAGTGGCCACTGCATCCACATCAATGCTGTAATTTCTTCCATTGTTAGAATCACAACAAGTCTATTGTAGAATACAAGTAAGTCCCCTCTAGTCCATAATTCATTTCCCAATCCTGGGATTCTGGGATGGTGATGTCCAATCCACCTCTAATTGAGAGAGGGCTTTGATCCCATATAGCCAATGGATGGGACTTTCTTGTTTGCAAAGGTAGGCTCTCTCATTTCCTGGGTATGGTGGTTGTCAATCCTCACCTCCTTGTTAGTTGTCCAGGGTGAGTCCACTGAACTGGAGAGAAGGCTTTGCAACTCCTCTGAGGCTCAGGGCCCAGCTGGCACATGGACTGCCCAAAGATTCAAGTCTCTTGGATGTACACCTCCCAACTCCAGCACCAAGTATGGGTTTAAGTAGAAGGGACAAATGAGCCATGTGTAGGGGAGCCATAAATGAATCCAACTCTGTCACTGTCAGGAGCACAAACTCCAACTTAGGGCCCACTGGGAAGGCACAAAACTCCAGGGATATCTGCCCTGACCATAGGACCTTGGTGTCTCCAGAACTCTCAAGAGCCCCACTATTTGAGGTAGTATCCACTTTAGTAGTCTATGAGATCCTGCTGAGGTGTGTTTAAGTGTTACGTCTGGGATGAACTCCTGACTCACATTGACTATCTTAACCAGATAAACTCATCTGTCTTTAGCTTTCCCCATTTTTACTTGAGGTCTTTTTCCAGTTTCATTTCTAGTTGGTGCTTTGTAGTAATCCCACAGTGCCAGGGAGGCTCATTCCTGGGAGTCATGTCCCGTGCTGGGGGCAAGGTACTGGATTTATATGCTGAGTTTGACATAGAGGCCACATTTGAGCAACAAGGCAACTCTTAGGCACACCACAACACTAGGCTAACTTTCAATTTCAAGAGCAAAGGCTCACAAGTATAGACATCAATATCAAGGGCCCATCAATGGGCCATCCTCCTTCACCAGTCACTGCCCCTGTACTTGGGGGACAGTTTCTGCAACATTAGAGAATGTGACAGAGCTCTCCAGAATAGGAATTCAATATTCTCTCTGTTATTGTATGAGTCTCCACCCACTGTGACACTGCCCAGTGATCATTAGAACACATTTATATACCTTATATGAGTGTCCAGGTGAACTTCCTCATGTATTCCCGATCACTGATACCCCACACCAAGGATCCTCCCCTGCCCCAGTTGTAACCCTTCTTTGATCCAAAGCTTCTTTAAAAATGAAGCCATTAAAATAGCCAAATACAATTAATAGGAAAATGAAATAATAATGTTAGGTTTAAATATAAGAAATAAAATACATGAAACTTTAAAGAAAACTAAAAATAAATTAAAATTCCTAAATTGGAATATTAAAAAATGAAAAATATTTAAAATTTTTTTGGCATTTTGCCTTTCGTCACTGTAATATCTGTTGTCCTGTATGTACAATGACATTTTCTTCCATTTATTCCACATTGTCTTACTTTTTTTCATATTGTTTTATAGGAATTTTTAGGTCACAGTAAAGTCACATACAGAATGCAAGGAATTCCCATATACACAACATCCTTCCCCTTTTCCCCCTTCCTATATTAATACCATTTTATATGTGCATGGTACATTTGTTACACCTGATATACAAATAGTGAAACATAGTTGCTCAGCATGGTCAATGGTTAACCATATGGTTTACACTTTAGACCGTACACTTTTATAAATTTTGATGATATTTTACATGGCCTTTGCCCATTGTTGCAAGGTCATGCAGAAAAGTTCCATTGCCCACTAAATACCCCCTGTTCCGTTTATTCTATTTCTCCCTCCCCCTCCCCTTGGGGCCCATGGTGACCACCTGGCTTCACTCCTTGTATGACAAGATTCATAGTTACTTGCAAAAACATTAAAGTCTTGACACATTGATTGTCTGCCCCTATTAGGAACCACCTGTGCTCTCAAGAGAATCCCACGCCTGTGTTTAAGAACATATTGGTCCTCCCCGGATGGGAGTACAGCTCCTTCACACTCATTATGTGTGTCTCCACCCACTGCCAAAACACATTATGACAAAATGATCAATCGTACACTCCATTGAAGCCTGCCCCAGGTGTGCCCTCTCCCAAATGCCCACCATCCAAAACCCTAAGCCAGTAACCCTTCCTTGTCATATTGCCATAAAAGCATTCTCAAATTTGTACTTTCAACCACATACCCACCATTGCCCTGTGTTTACCTGGTCTCTCCCCAAACCCTCCCCCAGTTTCATGGACCATCCAACCCATATTCCCTGCTCTACCCAACTGTCAAACCTGCAACAGCCAACCCAATAGTATCACTACCCTACTTTCATATCCCTTCAATATCACACTACACACTTCCACCTTACCATAGATTACGCCTGCATGGGCATTGGCTCACAAACTTCTTCTCCCTTTCTATTTCCTGTAAACCTATCTTCCCAACAATAGCTAACTGAGTTTGCTTGATTTGCTTAATTCATATCAGTGAGGTCATGTAATATCTGTTCTTTGATGCCTGGCTTGCTTCACTCAACATAAGGTTCTCAAGATTCATCCATGTTATCCCACTTGTTAGCACTATATTCCTTCTTACAGCTGAGTAATATTCCATTGTATGTATGTGCCACATTTTGTTTAGGCATTCATCTCTTGATGGGCATTTGGATTGATTCCAACTTTTGACAATAGTAAATAATGCTGCTATGAACATTGGTGTGAATATATCTGTTCATGTCCTTGCTTTCTTTTCTTCTGGGTATATACCCAGAAGTGGAATTGCTGGATCATATGGCAGTCCTATAGTTAGTTTTTTGAAGAACTTCCAAACTGTCCTCCACAATTGCTGGACAATTCTACATTCCCACCAGCAGTGGATGAAGGTTCCCATTCCTCCATATCCTCTCCAACACTTGTAGTCCTCTGATTTTTTAATAGCCCCCAGTCTAATGGATGTAAGATGGCTTCTCATTGTAGTTTTGATTTACATTTCCCTAATAGCTAGTGATGTTGAGCATCTTCTCATGTGCTTTTTAGCTATTTGTATTTCTTCCCTGTAGAAGTGTTTTTCAAATAGCTTGCCTATTTTTTAAATGGATTGTCTTTTTTTTCTTGAGGTGTAAGATTTCTTTATGTATGCTGAATATTAGGCTCCTATCAGATATATAGTTGCCAAATATTTTCTCCCATTGGTTATGCTGTCTTTTTACTTTCTTGATAACCTCCTTTTAGGTGCAAAAGTTTTTAATTTTGAGGAGATCCTATTTAATTATTATTTCTTTCACTGCTCGTGCTTTGGATGTGAAGTTCATGAGACCATTTCCTACTAAAAGGTCTTGTAGATGTTTCCTACATTATCTTCCAAAGTCTTTATGTTCTTGGCTCATATATTTAGATCTTTGATCCATCTTGAGTTGATTTTTGTATAAGGTATGAGATAGTGTTCCTCTCTCATTCTGGATATCCAGTTCTCGAAGCACCATTTGTTGAAGAGGCCATTTTATCCCAGTTGAGTGGGCTTGGTGGCCTTGTCGAATATCAGATGACTGTATATCAGATTAGGTATATCAGAACTCTCAATTCATTTCCATTGGTCATTATGTCTATCCTTGTGCCAAAACCATGCAGTTTTGACCACTGTAACTTTGTAGTATGTTTCAACATCAGGTGGTATGATTCTTCCAATTTCATTTTTCTTTTTCAATATGTCTTTGGCAATTCAGGTCCACTTGACCTTCCAAATAAACTTCATAGTTAGTTTTTCCATTTCAGTAAAAAATGCTCTATTGATTATTGAGATTGCATTAAATCTGTAGATTAGTTTGGGTAGGATAGACATCTTAATGCTGTTTAGCTTTTCTGTCCATGAAGAGTGGATATTTTTCCATTTATTTAAGTCTTCTTTGATTTCTTTTAACAGTGTTGTGTAGTTTTCTGTGTATGTCATTTACATCTTTAGTTAAATTTATTCCTAAGTATTTGATTATTTTCGTTACTAACTTCAATGGTATTTTTTTCTTGATTTCCTTCTCAGATTGCTTATTATTGGTGCACAGAAATGCTACTGATTTTTTGTACATTGATCTTATAACTTGTGACTTTACTGAACTCATTTACAACTTCTAGAAGCTTTGTTGTGGATTTCTCAGGGCTTTCTATGTATGGGATCATGTCCTCTGCAAAGAGTGAAATTTTTTTTCTTCCTTTCCAATTTGGATGTTTTTATATATTTTTCTTGACTCAGGATTGAGTCAGTACTTCTAATAGAATGTTTAATCAGATTGGTGATAGTGGGCATCCTTGTCTTGTTCCCAAACTTAGAGGGAAAGCTCTTTGGATTTCACCATTGAATATGATGTTAGCTGTTTCAAAGATTGAAATATAGGAGTCAAAACCATAAAGACCATGGAAGATAATGTAGGGAAGCATGTACATGACCTTGTAATAGGAAATGGTTTCATGAACTTCACACCCAAAGCACAAGCAGCAAAAGAAAAAATAGATAAATGTGACATCCTCAAATTTAAAACCTTTTGCACCTCAAAGGACATTATGAAGAAAATAAAAAGGCAGCCTACCAAATGGGAAAAAATATTTGGCAACCATGTATCTGATAGGAGCCTAATATCCTGAATATATAAAGAAATCCTACACCTCAAAAATAAAAAGACAAATAACCCATTTTAAAAATGGGCAAGTGACCTGAAAATACACTTCTCCAAGGAAGAAACACAAATGGCTAAAAAGCACATGAAAAAATGTTCAACATCACTAGCTACTAGGGAAATGCAAATCAAAACTACAATGAGATACAATCTTACAACCATCAGAATGGCAGCTATTAAAAAAACAACAGACGATAAGTGTTGGGGAGGATGTGGAGGAATAGGAACCCTCAACCCCTGCTGGTGGGATTGTGGAATGGTCCAGCCACTGTGGAGGACAGCTTGGTGGTTCCTCAGAAAACTAACAATAGATCTTCTGTATGATCCAGTGATTCCTCTGCTGGGTATATACCCAGAAGAATTGAAAGCAAAGACATGAACAGATAAATGCACACCAATGTTCATAGCAACATTGTTCAATATTGCCAAAAGTTGGAATTAGCCCCAGTGCCCATCAACAGATGAATGGATAAACAAAATGTGGTACATACATACAATGGAATATTACTCAGCTGTAACAAGCAATAAAGTGCTAACACACAAAATAACATGGATGAATCTTGAAGACATTATGTTGAGTGAAGCAAGCCAGGCATTGAAGGATGAACAGTACATGACCTAACTGATTTGAATTGAGGAAAGTGAGCAGTCTCTGAGAACCATTGTGTGAATGATAGGTTAACAAGAGAAAGAAAGGGAAGAGAAATTTGTGAGCCATCACCCATACAGACATAATCTATGATAAAGTGATAGAGTATAGTTGCATATTGAAGGATAGGACAGGCAGGTAGTGATATTACTGGGTTTGGTGGTACAGGGTTGACAGGTGGGTAAATTAGGAAGGGTAGGTTAGAATACCCAGGATACTGGGCGGAGAGATAGGAGAGGCACCAGGTGAATACGGGATTTGTGGGTATGAGGTTGAAACTGCAGGAGTGGGAATGCTCTTATGGCAACATGACAAGATAGTGTCACTGGTTTAGGGAGTAGGTTGGGGGCCATTCACAACGGGGTGCATCTGGTGTAGGCTTCTGGGGAGTATGTGAGTGTTCATCCTGTCATAATGTGTTGTGTCAGGGAATGGAGACCCACATGGTGAATCGGAAGGAGGATATGGACCCCCATCTTTGGGAGAACCAATTCACTCAGAAACAGACAGGTGGTTGTCTCTTAGGAGCAAGGGTAGATCCTATTAGGGGAAGACAATCAGCATGTCAAGACCACTTGTTGCATGGAAATATGAATCTTGTCATCCAATGAGTCAAGACAGGAGGGTGTCATGTGCCCCAGGGGGATGGGGAGGAAGGAAGAGAAAAGATTAAATGGGGTTTTAGTGGTCAGGGGAAATGTTTTTCATTACCTTACAGTGATGGACACAGGACATGGTAAATATCATCAAAAATTATTAAACTGTACCATCTAAATTGTATACTATACTGTAAACCATTGACAATGTTTAGTAGGTATGTTTCACTATCTGTATAACAGTTATAACAATGCTACCATCCACATACACAAAGGTTTTAATATTGGGCAAGGAAAGGGGGAGGAGGTTGGGTACATGAGAGTCTCTAGAATTCTGTGTTTGACTTTGCTGTGACCTAAAACTTCTTTGAAAATTAAATGAAAATTTGGGAGACACTGGGAAGTCAGAGGGGGAAGGTGCCACATTATTGACTGGACACCTGATAATGCAGGTATAAAAGGAAAAATGTTAAAAAAAATTTTTTTTTAATTTTTTTGTTTTTTCCCAGTTTTTGAATATCCCAATCCTTTCATTTATTTTATTTTTAGTGGTTTTTTTAAGTTTCCATATATTTTATCCCTTATATTTAAACTTATTATTTCATTTTCCTATTAATTGTATTTGGCTATTATATGGGCTTAATCTTCAAGGAAGGTTTGGATGACAGAAGGGTTTTAACAGGGGCAGGAGAGGATCATTGGTGTGGGGTGTCTAGGATGGGGGTTTCATGGGAGGAAGTTCACCTGAATATACATGAAACATACATAAAATTGTTCAAATGATCAAGGGGTGGGGCATGGTCACAGTGGGTGGAGAATCACTCAATAAATGAGACAATAATGAATTCCCAGCCTGGAGAGCTCTGCCACATTCTCCAAGGGAGCAGCAACTGTCCCCGAGTGCAGGGGCAGTGTGAAGCAAAGGAGGATGGTCCACTAATGGGTTCTTCTTATTGATGACTAGTCTTATGAATCTTTGCTCTTGTAATTGAAACTTAGCCTTCTGTTTTGGAGTGCCTAAGGGTTGCCACCTGAGAGTCTCCTTGTTGCTCAAATGTGGCCTCTCTCTAAGCCAAACTCAGCATATGAATGCATTATCTTCTCCCCATCGTGGGACATGACTCCTGGCAATGAGCCTCCCTGGCAATGAAGGATTAATAACAAGTGCCAACTGGCAATACAACTGGAAAAAGACCTTGAATAAAAGGAAGAAAAGGTAAAGACAAATGAGTTCATGTGGCTAATAGACTTCAAAGAGAGTCGGGAGGTCATCCCAGTGGTAACGCTTATGCACAACTCAGTAGGATCTCATAAAACACCAAAGTGGATATCAGATATTACCCCACTCAGAGGGGCTCCTGAGGATTCTGGAGACACCCAGGTCCTATATAAGGGGGGGGGGATAGCTCCAGAGACTGGTGCCTTATCAGTGGGCTATACTTTGGAATCTGTGCTCCTGAGAGTGACAGAGTTGGACTCAAATAAGTCCTCCCTGCACATGGTCCATCAGACCCTTCTATTCAAACCTATACTTGGTGATGGTGTTTGTAGGTGTACTTCCAGAGACAGGAGACTTTGGCCTGGCCATGTGCCAGCTGTGCCTGGAATCTCAGTGGAACTGCAACTCCTACTCTACAGTTCAATGGACTCACACAAGTCAGCTGGCAAGGTGATGATGATGAACAACGGCCATCCCAGGGAATGGAGAGAGTCTGCAGCTGCAGGCAGGATAATCCCATCCATCTTATCGATGGGATATAAGCCCCCTCTCACTTGGAAGTGGAGTGGACATCACCATCCCAGAATCCTCAGAATTGGGGGAAGAGCTATGACTAGAGTGGACTTACTGGTATTCTGCTCTAGACATATTGTGATTCAAGCAATGGAAGAAATTATAACATTGAGTTGGAGCCAGTGGCCACTGGATGCTTTTGGGTAGGGAGGGGAAAAGCAGTTGTAATACAGGGGCTTTTTTGGAACTTGGGAATTAACCTGAATGACATTATAATGACAGATATAGGCCATTTTATATCAGCATATAACACGCAGAATTGTGTGGGAGAGAGTGTGGTCTACAATGTGAACTATGGGCCATGCTTAGTGACAAAGCCCCAGGATGTGTATATCCATTGCAGGTGATGTGCCACACTAATGAAAGATGTCTATGTAGGAGGTTATGTGAAGTGTGGGAGGTGGGGAACATGGGAATCCCTGTAATTTTTGTGTAACACTTATGTAATCTAATCATCTTTTAAATATATTTTTAAAAAAGAAATATAGATAATTAATATTTAAGATAGTTATTTGAAAGTGCTGCTGGTAAGATAGATAACAAGTGGTATGACTCTTTAGAGAAAGAAAGAGGTGATGCAGATAAATAATATAAAATGTAAAGAGGGAAAAACTGTGGATAATATAGAGAATTCAAAGATAATAGAATATTTAAAAAAATAAAATAAGAAAGAAAACAGAGAAAGAGGGAGAGAGAAATAAAAACAAGAAAAATTGAAGACCAAACAAAAAGAAGTGTAATGAAACAACAACAAATGAAAACAGAAGCTATAAAGATGAAGGAAAGAAAAGAAATAGGTAGACAAAATCTGTAAATGAATAAAAATGGGAACTAAGGAAGTGGAAACACAACAAACAAGAAACTATATGGCATCACCTAATTTTTTTAAAAAGGTGAAAGAAAGAAAAGAAAAAGAATAAAAGAACAACAAAAAATAAACAAGGAAAAACAGCCTTCCCTCTTAGACTTCTAAGGAGCTTCTCAGGCTGCCGGTGTTCATCAATTAATCACCTTGCAGCCTGCCCTCTGCAGGTTTTGAACAGAGTTTTAATGAGTAAACTATGTTAAATTTTAAAAAGGAACACTTTTTAAGAAGAATAAGAGATCCAATAAAAGCTAATACAAAAAGAATGGCTATATGTTCCTTGTCATAAAGTAACAACTGGGTATTTGATAACCCAGTGGATCACTTTTCTAAGAAGAGCCAGGACTCCAACCAGGAACCTTGTATATTCAAGGCAGGAATTCCTCCACTGAGCTAAACTTTCTCCTTAGGTCAGTTAGCCTTTCAGAAAGCTCCCTGCCCACTTTCCCTCTGGCAGATTAGACTTTTAGCAGTTTTGCAGAGTGCTGCTGATTAGGCACCTCTCTGCCCCTCCATACCTCTATTCTAATTGCTTTCTCTCCCAGGGTGGCTGGGTGAGGCTGCCTGTCTGCACAGATCCCCCCTTCCCTCTCCTCATCAGATTTGGGTCCCTTCTGAGTTTCAGACAGGGCTCAGATGACCAAGCTCACCACAGAGAAACCACTTTCAACCTTCTTCCAGAACCCTTTTTCCCACGGAATCCTAAATATCCTTTTGAAAGTTTATTGAGCTCTTCCTACTACCTGCTTCCATTAGGGGAGTTGGAATTTAATACTTTTCAGCTACCAGACTAGTTAGTTGCCTGTCTCCAGCTCCTCCCTCCCCAAGTTCCTGTCTCCCAGGGTAGCTGGGTGAGATGGCCTACCTGAGCAGATTCTTCTTTCCCCTCTTCCTGGGGCCACCTCTGGTATCCTCCCCAAGTTTAAAAGTGGTCTCAGGTGTCCAAACCCACAGAAAGAAAACTACTCCCCACCCTTCACCAGAGTCCTCCTACTAACAGAGAATGCTCCCTCCCACTCACTGGCTGGTAAGAGTCAGGGAGGCCACAGTGGCTATCCACCTTGAGGATGGGGCTTAGGTGCCTACCATTTCCAGCTACAGTGGTTAGCAACTCCCAGTTTTCCCTTGGGCTCTCTGTCTCTTTTTCCAGTTCCCTACAGATTGATGCCCTGAAGTTTCCTGCTCTGTGGTTCCCAAAACAGCTCACTCAGGTAGGATTTTGCCCCTTCTCAGCCACTTTTTGTGAGAGAGATGGGGAGTGCCCATGTACAATGATGCCATCTTCTCAGAACATCTCCAGTATAGGTTTTAATCCTCTCAATGATATCTTTTATAAACAGGAATAAAAAGCCACAGACACAGGTAAAGGTGTCAGATACAGAGAGAAGCCTCTGAAATTTGACATCAATGAACCCAGAAGAGAGAAAAGCCACAGACAGAACAGCCCAAAGCTGAAGCAAGGAAGCTTGGAAGAAAGGGGATAGATGAGCATACCCTGCTAGGTGCCTGATCACCCACAGCTGAGCTCTGGGGTGAAGGATCCTAGAGGAGAAGGCAGAGACCAGCAGAGCCACCAATGTGCCTTGCCATGTGGAAAGAGTTCAGAATTGCCTACACCTGACTTTAGGGGAGAGTTTCACCTGATGCCATGATTTGGGCATTTTTCCCAGCTTCATATAAGTTTTTAAACCAATAAATCCCATTATAGAAGCCACCTCTCTTCGTTAGCAAACTAAAACAAATTCAGTAGACACTACATATATATTTTGTCTTTTTTATTTATTGAGCACTAACTAGGACCTTCCAAGGTATCTGAATTGGCCTTGGGACTGAATACAAGCCCCTTGTGCTCCATGTACTGGATAAAATGAGGACAGGGAATCCCTAGGTAGAATCTTATTCATTCTTTGCAAATGGACAAACAGTCCATGAAGGCTTCAGCTGAGATTTTCTTCAGAGAGAAAAGGAAGATATGATTAAAAAATGAAAACCCTCTGCTCTCCAGAAGTCCTTCTCAGAGAACCAAGTATGAGACGGAACTTTACACTGTTTGTCTGATTTAGTCCTTACAAATGTTGATCCTCTTGCCACCTCACATTTCAGAGGAGCAAACTGAGGCTGAAGGGCAAACTGACATTCCCAAGGCACCCAGCTAGTGGCTGACCATGTTGCCACTGTTCCATGGGGGGGCAGGTGCTCACCTTTGTAAACACAGGTCCAGGACCTGTTGGGCTGTGGTGAAGGCACATCACATGGCCAGGAAAATATTGATAGAGAAAATTTGCCTTCTGCAAGATGGGACCAACGTATCCCCCACCTCCTCAGTTGTGTCTGGATGGCCTCATGGTAAAAGTCTCACCAGTATTCAAGGATGATTCACTATCACACTGGTTGGGGGGTGTCACAAGAGGAAGATGCACTTAGTGACAGCAGCACAAAGCAGCAGGAGAGTTGGCAACAAGCATTCAGACTGGGACTCCAAGCCCTCAGTGACTTAAGACAAAAGGTGGTACAATAGCGTCTCCAGTGTGGGAAGCTGCCCTCGGCATCTGCTTTATCATGGCCATTCTTAGAACTGGCATTTGGCCAAATGTCATTGCGCATGTCCCGCACTAAGTTTCTATCTCCCTGTACTCGCTACATCTTTTCTTGTAAATCTGCTGACCAGGCTGTAGTTTGTTACCTAGCAACTTGCTGACGTCCACATCAGATGACCCCTCCTCCCTCAGATTATATATACCCTGCCTCTTCAATAAACTTTTGCAGCTTGATCAGAATCCTGTCTTGCTGTCATTCTTCG